>BPLR01013775.1:0-78303 GCA_021605095.1 Caerostris extrusa | reverse complement strand
GTTGCATGTATGCCACAGTCTTTGTTTATTCAGTTTACATAAAATTAAATTAAATAGCTAATCAACCATGGAACTAAAAAAGTTAGAAAGTGACTTAGTGGTCATACAATATTTAATTGTCCATAGTGCAAACTATTTCATAATATGTAATATATATTTTAGTGGTAGTTTCCCGTAAACATCATAAATGAAGTGAAAATAATAAAATCAATAATTTAAACAAAATAAAAAAATTCAGTTTTATGATTCAAAATTTGTTGCAAATAAACGGAATTTTTCCAAGCAAAGGAAAAAAATCAAACTTTGCTAAAAATTTTTTACTCAAATTTTCAAAAAAAAAAAAGAAAAAAATCAATTTCAAAACTCAATTTTTTTATTAATTAAATAAATCAAACTTGATTTATTTAATTAAATAAAAAATCTTTTTTAAATAAAAAAATTATAAAATGATTTAAATAAAAAATTTAAAAAATAATTTAGTTTTGAGATCCAAATTTTGCTGCAAATAATTTTTTTTTTCTAATAAAAACTGATTTTTTTTTAAATTAAAAAAATTGTGAAAAATATAACATTACATCAACATTTCCACTTCATATTATTCAATATTAATTTGTTCATCATAAAAGCGTTTATTAAATTATTATTTTTGTCTTTCTGTGTTTTTTATCTTTCTTTTCCAATAAAGATTTAAAAATTTTTCTTTCTTGAGGTAGGTCACAAGAGAACAGCTTGTTTATAAGTTTACATAATACTTGAATTGACCATTCAGTTTTGATTTGGATTTGAATTCTACCACTAATAAATCAATCACCGTTTTCTTATAAATCAATCTGCCGTTACATTAAAAGATGTTGGATGGTTTAAAAAACTGTCTCTTTTAAGTTTTACGACTGAACAGAAAATTGAAAGGAACCTACTCAACTATTTAACAAAAAATTTCACACAAATCAACTTCATACACTTCCTAATCTTTTTTCCGATCTCAAAAGCTTTGAAATGAGCCAAAAACATTGCAACCACGTGCAACTCTATCGACTAAAGGAAATCTTAAGGTGCTGTTACTTTTCTCACTCCAATTCAAGCACTATTAAAAATGAAATAAAAAAAATGAATTAATTATTACAAAAAGCGTTATTACCATTCCCTCTAAAGGAAAAGATATATTTATTTATTTATTCACAATCTGACTTGCAGTTTAAAAAAATCAATGAAGTAAAATATTGTTAACCGTGTGAAATGGCCTTATTCGAAATAATTAAAGCTTAAATTAATATTTTAAGAGGAGTAAAATTATTATGCATGTGCATATTCTACCAATTACCGACAGATAAAAGGAGCATTATAATACCACTAACTTATCCATTGATATTTATTATGGATTTGATCGCCTCCACAAATATTTGAGATAAATTTAATTATTCTAAAAGCTTTCGTATAAAAATTAATTCCACTGTGTTAAGGCGTTCTGATTAAATAATTGTTTCTTAAAGAGACAGAGAAACTGACATTTTTCTGATTTCATTTTTCGAATATCTTTTTTACAAAATATAATTTATGCATGAATATTATTTGCCTTTTGCACAAAATTTTTTGTTATTCTTTAAAAATCCTATTTCGTTATAAAATCTATAAATAAATAAGGAGATGTGTTGCAAAAATGTAACAACTTTAAATTTTTGCTATACATTTTAAATATTTTTGAAAGTTAATCCTTTAACGTCTCTTATTTAAAAAAAATTATAAACGAAATAATATAAAAATGAATGATCATCCATTTTTAATTATTTAGACACTATTTACAAGGTATAATTGATAGAATCAATTATTGTACAACAGTATTATAAAAGTTAAAGCTTCTCAATTATTCACAAACAGTAGTCCTAATTTCATTAAATATACATTCGGGATTTTTTTCCACCAACGTTATTGAGCTTAATCTTTCTAGTTACAATGATACCACTGACTGCTTTCAATACCATATTGCTTTCCTATTAAAAAGTTTTATCACTCGGGTTCTGTTTTCTATGGCACCAGAAATAAAAATCAGAAGATAACCAGACCAACATCACATCATCTGCTCGGGCACATACAGTTTTGTATACCCATCTTTTCCACTGCTTTTGCTTCAGAATTAGCAATTTAGAAAATGAATCCGAGCATTAGAAACAATGTACTTCACACATTAACGGATAAAAAAACATATCATAGTTTGGATATAGGTGTTTTATGAATAAATTGGCTATTCCAATTTCTCTTGCTTTTGGGTGGATTTTCATGATGTAATTTTTTTTATAGTGGACAATGAGTTACACGAAGTATTTCTAAGATGCAAACCATAGATAACAGACCAGCGAAATTTAAAAACTAATAGAAACATATTTAATATCAACAATTGTTCAACAATAAATATTCAAAACATTTTAGAATAGCGCAGCTGTTGAATGAAGGAAAATTGTAGAGTTCAATCTACCATTTTACAAACAAAACAAAAATTCTTTTAAATATATAAATCAAAAATATAATATAAAAGCTACATTAAATGTCTAATCGAGACTGTTTATTTATTTTAAACAAGTTGACTAACTGGCTAAATGGAAACTTTTATACAAAACTTTGGCAAGAAACTATTTAGCATCTTGATCGACAATTTTTCTAACATAACGAAATCGCCAATAAGATAATTCTAATCTTTTATTTAAGAAATTCATTCCGCATGTGAATCTTATTGAAATAGTGTCATGTAATATCAGGTACAAAGATAATGAAACACATCAAAACTAGAAATTAAAATTCAGAAAATGAAAATAAACACTTTAATTTTAAAGAAAAATGGATTCTCTTCAAAAAAAGTTCATAACAGAGAAATCACGAGATTTAATTTTATTTTGAATTTCGAAACAACTTTAGAAAAGAGTAAAGGATAATAATATCAAGATTCATTTTTAATCTGACGAACTGAAATAAAAACTAAAATGTGTCGCTATGCGTACGAAAGAGAAAATACAAACAAGCTATTCGTCACACATTTATCTTAATAAAATAAACACAATCCTTTTAAATAAAATGAAATTATTTAAAATAAAATTAGTAATCAAATTAATTAAACAGATAGGTAAAAGAAACTTGACCTTGATTATGATCCAATTAGTTACAATATCTGGTAGAAAAAAGAAATTGGCAGCAAATAATAAAAGATAAAATTCTAGCTCCACAAATAAATTGAGAAAATTTTTAATTGTTCTAAAAGCATTGGGATGAAAATTATTTCCCTTTTATTACAGCATTTCTCATTTAATAATTAGTTCTTAAAGATTTAAGAAAATGTACATTTTTCTGATTTTGCTTTTCCATTATCTTTATTAAAATCTTATTTTTGTATTATATTCAAGGTTATCGACTAATTTAAATGGACTTATTTTTTTAAATCGAAAGCTAGCGAAATAGAAATATTTAATATTTCATTTAAATAATTTTAGAGAAAAAGTATAAAAATGGTTTTTCATATTTAAAAAAAAATTATAAATTAAATGAAAAACTATTCAAACATGAACTAACAAAAATATAATAATCAATAAGGAATATCTTATACGTAAATATCATATAGTGACTAGAAATAACAAATTTCTTTTATGATAAATGTAAGAACAATAATTTCCTATTTCAATATAGATCTCAACATCATGACATTAGTTAAATTAGATCTTGTTTAAATTTCAATTATACCAAAATAATTCTTTGAGATATTTATAGAATTTTATTCTAGCATTTAAAAACATTCAAAGCGGTTAAGAGATGTTACAGTTTTTTTTCGAAAAAAAAAAAAAAAAAAAAAAAATCTCATATTGAAAATAATCAATGAACAAGATGGTAATATTTTTTTGAATCATACTTAAGACCATTTTTTTAAGCCCTACAATTTTAAATCAAGTTCAATTATAAATATATTTAATAAACTATATTTACAATATGCTTTGCTAACTTTCAACATACTTTGATACTCTTTTTTTAAGAACTTACATTTATTTTTAATAAATAAATTATACATACAAATACAATTTCCAGACATGCTATTTTTGGTTTATGACTAATTCGGCTATATTCCTTTGTCAAACATGTTATATCAGTATAATGAGATATATTTATTAAGAATAAGATGGTGGAATCATTTAATATGTCTGCAAAGAACTTATTATTGCGAATTTAAAACCAGAGACTTTTTTTTTTTTTTTATGATCCTAATCATCCCATTTTATTTAAAGATATACCAGGAACAAATTCAAAAGACTTATTTATATACATATAAGAGAAATTAATATAGAAGTCATCATCTAAATAGCCAATCTATAGACCTTTTCCCTTTAAAGTGAATAAAAAAAACGCAACAAAAAATAATATCCAAGTACAGGAGGAAATTAAAAAAAAAAAAAGAACATGAGGAAAAACTAATAAAAAAAAAAAACTTCGGCGCGTCTATCGCAACAACATAAAAAAACTAAGATCGATATCTAAGCGGAGTTTCTGTCTGGGATTTTTTCTTCATTAGTCTGTAGCAAGCGGAATTTTTTTTTCTTGTTAGCTTTTTTTTACCGAGGGAGAAATCGCATAAAAACTGCAGCTCTGCAAGACGATAGGGGAAAAAAAATGTTACATCTATATATCTAGATATATATTAGTTTTGGAGCCAGGGAATAAAGGGCATGGGTAACGATTTCTTGAAAACTCAATCTCTTTTTTTTATTGCGTATATATATATATACATTTTTACAGCTCCTCCCGATAGTAACGTTTTTTCCTCCTCTTTTTTTTTGAAGGCGATGATTTTTTTTCTTTTCTTTCCTTTCCTTTTTTTTTTTTTTTTTAATATTCCCTCCCAGTCATTTCTGGGAAATATCTGAGCCCAGAATTTTCTTATGAACATGAGAGAGAGATATTATTTTTGTTCACCGTCTAGACGAGTTGTTTTTGGTTGTTTTTAGAGCGGGCAGACGTCTGCAGCAAAAGCGCTAGCTTCCTCGAAGGTCGGAGAGGCACAAGAAGAAAAACCAGACATAGAAAAAACAGAGCAAAAACTTCACCCGCCCCCTCCCACATTCGATTCGAAACATGAAACACAAGAATAAGGAAGAGAAGAAGAAAAGAAAAAAAAAAGAACACACCAAGGAGAAGAACAAGGAAAATCGTCTGCAAGAGAGAAATTGCACAACTCGACACGAGGAGAGGCCTGGCGCCAGTCTCTGCAGCCTAGTTAGATTTAAAAAAAAAAAAAAAAAAAAATTAACTACTACAGATGATACGGCCAACTTGTGTAGATTAGTGGCAGCCTCTGAGTTAATGAAGTTAATTGAGATACTTCAATCTCCAATTATTCTTTTCATTAATTTGATTTGATTCAAATAATCAACGCTTTTCAAATTTCAACTCTTAATTAAAGTGAACTTTGTACAACAGTCAAAGAACTTTGAAGTAAATATGTTTATCGTGCAGGACTTCTGGAGCGAAATGGGCGAGCAAATCTCTCAGAGATGTTTTTAACTGTGTAATCAAACGTGAAAGCAGAAATGTGGTTCAACAAAATACAGCCACAGACTTTGTTTTTGTTATTTATGAGCTAAGACAATTCACTTGGCGTACGCATCACTTGAAGGTGTCAACTCTTGATTATTACTATTATTATTTAGTGAATTTATTTCAGAACTGTGTTCAATACTTTAAAAGAGAGAATACTTTACACGAATGTTTAAAAATTAGAAAAACACAATATTTTTTAAAAGTTCAACTTCAAGAGCGAGGTCAGATTTTGTTTTGAAAATACTAGAAAACATCATAAAAGCTTATTCAAAGGTATAAGTGAATACTTATTGAACAGCAGTATAACATAATATTCTTTTTTTCTTTTTAAGAGAGGGGCAGATTATTTATTATTAGCATGGATTCTTTATTTTTTTGAAAAAGGTACTTGAATATTAAATAACAGAAATGTAAATCAAATTTATAATATTACTAAACATTATTTCTTTCCATCTTGTGTTATTTCATATTGTTATCATTTTGACATCCAGACCAACTTATGACAGTAGCTCCTTATTTTCTCTTTATATTTATTTATGAGGCTGTGTATACTTATCATATATTTTATTAAATTTTTTCTTATCTTATTAAATAAAAGAGAATACTTTACACAAATTTTTAAAAATTAAAAAAACTATATATTTTTTTAAAGTTCAATTTCAAGAGCGAGGATAGATTTTGTTTTGTAAATACTAGAAAACGTCATAAAAGCTTATTCAAAAGTACAAGTGATTATTTATTGAACAACAGTATAACGTAATATATATATATATATATATATATATATATATTTTTTTTTTGAGAAAGGTACTTGAATATGAAATAACGGAAATATAAATCAAATTTATAATATTATTAATTATTATTTCTTTGCATCTTGAGTTACTTCATATTGTTATTATTCTGACATCCAGACCAACTTATGACAGCAGCTCCTTATTTTCCCTTTATATTATTTATGGGGTTGTGTATGCTTTTCATGCATTTTATAAAATTACCTTTATACTTTAAATAAGTACATATCATTTTAATGTTTAACAATAAATTCTGAAAAATAGGGTATGTGATTTTAATACAAAAAATTAAAATAAATAATAAAATATTTTCAATGAAATAACTGCTCAATCGAGAGAAACGATAATTATCAGTTCATAAAAATTTAAAAAGATGGATTGTAATTTACTAATATAGACGCTTTAAAGCACACAAAAAGGAAAAAAAATTGAAATATATAAAATTTGATAAAAAAAAACACCTGTTGGTATATTGCTTTTTAACACAAAATGCTATTAAACTATTATAATCTCTTTGCTGTCTTACATAGGCTATCAGAAGTTTGTCAATATTCGTGAGAAATTAGTGAAGGAAGAAAAGGGTTAAAATCTATATCCAGCTACATGACAACTGCAGTTTAATGGAAAATTCACAAAGTTGTACACAGATAGATTAAACATATATTCAAGAACACACACTGGGGGAAAAAAAGGAAAAAAATATTACCAATTTTCGTAGAAACCGTATTTCGACTGAATAAGAGAGAAAAATTCTTTAAAAAAAAAAAAAAATTCAACTAACATCTTAAAATGGGGATATCATCATACTTAAAAATTCTTCTATGTACAACAAAGAAAATAAAACAACGAAAATAATGTAAAAGAGGATTAGAAGGCAAAATTTCAATGTTGTCTTTCTCCCACATCGCAGTACAGGCCCCGTTCTCAAAAAAAAAAAAAAAGTAAACCATCTTTTAAGCGATGTGTAAAACAATTTCTGATAGGTTAAACATGCTCCTTTCAAAGTAATCTACTGCAAAGCGATTCCTTTCAAAGTAAACAAAAATGCTAGCCTTTTACAGACGGTGTTGGCGAATAATAAAAAAAGCAATACACATACTGTGGACAGAAGAATGGATTTCTAATTTAATAATGGCCTTTTAGCTTCAAATTTTTATTCGCAAACAAATGAAAACCTCATTAGATCGCTTTTAAATAAAAACGTGAAAAATATCACGATAAGGTGCTAAATTAAATAGTTCAGTATTTTATATTATTCTAGCAATGAAAATATAATAATTATACAGAGCTGGGTAAATATAAGACTAAATCTAAGGAAAAAAAATACTGAATAATATGCGAGAGCAAATATGGTGCAATGAAAGATTCAAGGTTATGTTAAAGATTTGACAAAAACAATGTTACTGTTAAAATATACAATCTTAATTTTATTGTAGTTCCATTTACATAAATCGCTAGTTCTGTGCATATCATTTATTTAGAAATATAAATAATATCTGTAAGTAAAAATATTTCAACTAAAATCCACAGTTTTGCATGGCTTTACAGATTTCAAAATAAATCTATTTCATGCAATGTAGATCTAAAAACACGCTTGACATAGTGGAACTGAATAAAATTTTCAATATTAAAATTATAAATAGTTTATTGTTCCACAAGCCTATTATTTTATTTTGTTTTTTTCTTTAATTTTACAGGAGTCTGAATTTCCAACTAAGAATTCTGTCTGAAAGCAGGACACAGACAGAATGAATAACAAACAATGAAATAATATTTACTAACAGAATTTTCTTTCACAATATGGTCCTGATTTTCAATTATCAGTAATGAGTTTTTATAAGAGAATTATGATGACATATGCAAGAGAGATTAAACAGTTAAAAATTACATTAACGTAAAACAAATTTAGCATTAATCTCCTTAACAAATGCAACTGAACATGTACACTAAGGTAAATTAATTTTCAAATATCCTACATTTTTTTGTCATTATTGGGTTTTTTTTTATTTTATATTTATTTATTTTTTTAATTATTAACGGAATTACCACTGCATATGACATTGCCTTACATGTTCTTCTATATAAGTTTTTGAAACTTCAAAAAATGATAAATTTAACTAAAACAACATTGATTAGATTTTAATTTATATATATATATATATATAAAGTTTTAAGAAAATGATATATTACAACTGCAGTAATATTAATGATTAAAAAAATGAAAAATTAAAATAACAAAAAGTCAAAGTATGAATTCAAAACTTTTAAAATTTAAATAAATAAGTAAATAAAAATCTTTAGTATAGACTTATTTATTTGAAAACAAAATTTTAAATTTCATAAATGAAAACCTTTGTTTGATAATACCCCCCCCCCCTCTTCTTTATCTCTAATAGAGTATTGTTGTTGTTTTTTCTGTCTATTACACACATATCAGCTTGTTTTTTTTTTTTTTTTTTTTTAGTTATTTTTTAACATACTGAGTTCGCTATTAACAATTTAATACAACATTTGAAAAGAGAGCATCAACACAAAAGCGTTTTTTGACAAAAAAAAATCATTTAATATTTATTTATTTTTTTTGGAAACTGAAAAGGAAGTTTTTATTTTAGAATAGTAAACAACTTTAAAACCCATTAACTTGTTTAAAATATAATATACTTCACAAAAATATAATAAATTATTTAAGAAATAAAATAAATAAATAAACTAAATCAATTTGATTTAACTCTAAAAGTTATCGTTTACTCAATAATTATCAATTACTTACTACTAAGTAAAAAGTATATGCTGCATAGTCAATTTGAATTTAGATTTGGAGCATATTTAAAATTTATCCAAATGTTTCTACATCGAATTAAAAAATAATATACCTAGAGATTTTCTCATAAAAATTATTCACGGCTTTAAGTACATAACAACCATCAATATAATGACTTTCGTAAGATTGTTTGTATTATAAAATTTTTTACGTACAAAATGTTTTTTAGTATTTTTTAATATTAATGTTATTTCTTGAAGTATTTTAATTTCATAAACACGGGTTAATAAACATATAAAAAATATAAAGTGTGCTAAAAAATCATAAATAAGATAACATCAGTTCAACAACAAAGAATGTTTGGAATAATCAGGATAACTTGAAGTGTTAAAGCATTGAAGTGGAAACATATAAATGAAAGCGATAAGAAGAAGAAAAAACCTTAGATATAACAAGTATAAAACATACTACAAATATTATGAAGAACAGATTGTGTGGTTAACTGAAAGAATTATCTGTCTCAACCTATGAAGGATTTTTACACTGACGGTAAAAAATAAATAAACCTGATTATTTTTTTAATACAAACAAATATGATTGTTTATTGTTATTTTCATTACTTCCTACTATTTCAATCTTCCACATTTTTCTAATGTTTTTTTTTTTTTTCTATTTTTATTCAAAATTCTAGTTTTTAATTTCTGAATCATAAACCAGCATAATTCTTAATTATGGTTAAATAACATTTTTTTTAAATAAAATAATTCTTCGAAAGATATACTTTCAAATTGTTGATTTCACTCTCTCTCTTTCTTATCAGGTTCGAATCCTGGCGGTGGCATGAATGTTTGTTAGTGGTTCGAAATCCACTTTAAAATGTAGGCCCCAGTCTGTTTAGTCCTCGTGTGCACAAGATGACCACAGAGCAACAACCCAAACCTCTCTTTCTTATCTACAATGTACTAACTGACATAGAAAAATGATTTCATGAGAGTTTCATCCATTAACTTACTCGGAAATAAATGTTTAAATATAAATTTAAAGCAATTCTCATTCAAATAATATTGAATGAATATCAATTGAGAAGTTAAATGAAATCTGTTTTGCATGCAAATGGAAATAAACTTTGCAGAGAAAGTGACAGATGGAAATGAACAAAAATGACCTCACGGCCAAAACTTGAGATTGAATCACGTACATGGGCTGGTCATATTTGTTCAACAGAAAAAAAAATTTTTCTTAGGTCTAACCAACTGGAAATCAGTCACAAAAAAAAATATAAAATAATATATAAAAAATATAAATAGTATATAAAAAAAAAAAGAAGTTTAAGCTTATGATGATTTAAAAAAAAAAAATTGATAAAAACCTCAGCCTTTAAAAACTGTCATGGAAAAAATATTACTGAAAATATGATAGACGGAATAAAATTATCCAGAAACTAGCACAAGGACACTTTGAATTGCTATTTTCAGTAGAAGGATTAAGCGAAAAAAAAAAATTTTTCCCTCTTTTTTTTTTTTTTTTTTCCTCCTTCTCAGAATTAAAACTACTTTTTTTTTTTTTTTTTACTTTTTATTATTATGGTGTTAAAACTATTGCTGTAAAGGCAACAGCTTTTCTCTATTGTTCTTCAGGTACGATTTTACTTATTTACTTTCCGAACTAAAAGTAGAGATACTCAAGCAATATTAAAGCAAAATCAAACACAGATTGCCCAATTTTTTGTTAAATGCATGTAAAGTATTATATATTTTTCATTTTTTTTTTTTCGAATGTAGTACCCTTTTTTATGTTATATACATTACTTTTCTTTTACTTTTAAATTTTTTTTATTTTATATTTTTAAAATTGCTTACTATCTTTTAAAAAGAAAAAAAAATTTTTTTTTTTTTTTTTTTTTCTCTGAGAATTAAAACTATTTTTTTTTTTTTTTAACT
The DNA here is from genome assembly GCA_021605095.1 of Caerostris extrusa. Classification (NCBI taxonomy): domain Eukaryota; kingdom Metazoa; phylum Arthropoda; class Arachnida; order Araneae; family Araneidae; genus Caerostris; species Caerostris extrusa. The sequence continues at coordinate 67,240 of BPLR01013775.1, read as the reverse complement.
TGTATTATTATGGTGTTAAAACTATTTGCTGTAAAGGAAACTGTGATATTAAAAAACAGCTTTCGTCTTTTGTTCTTTAGCTATGATTTTACTTATTTACTTTCGAACTAAAAGTAGAGGTACTCAAGCAATATTAAAGAAAAAATTCAAGCACAGACTGCCCAATTTTTTGTTAAATGCATGTAAAGTATTATATATTTTTCATTTTTTTTTCGAATGTAGTACCCTTTTTTATGTTATATACATTACTTTTCTTTTACTTTTAAATTTTTTTATTTTATATTTTTTAAAATTGCTTACTATCTTTTTTAAAAGAAAAAAAAAATTTTTTTTTTCCTCTTTTTTTTTTTCTCTGAGAATTAAAACTATTTTTTTTTTTTTAACTTGTATTATTATGGTGTTAAAACTATTTGCTGTAAAGGAAACTGTGATATTAAAAAACAGCTTTCGTCTTTTGTTCTTTAGCTATGATTTTACTTATTTACTTTCGAACTAAAAGTAGAGGTACTCAAGCAATATTAAAGAAAAAATTCAAGCACAGACTGCCCAACTTTTGTTAAATTCATGTAAAGTATTATATATTTTTCATTTTTTTTTTTCAGAATATATTACCCCTTTTATGTCATATACTTTACTTTTAAAATTGTTTACTATCTTTAAAAAAAAAAAAATTTTTTTTTTCCTCTTTTTTTTTCTATCCAGAGAATTAAAACTTTTTTTTTTTTTTTTTTTACTTTTTATTATTATGGTGAAACTATTTGCTGTAAAGGCAACTGTGATATTAAAAACAGATTTCCTCATTTGTTCTTTAGCTACGATTTTGCTTATTTACTTTCGAACTAAAAGTAGAGATACTGTAGCAATATTAAAGCAAAAAAATCAAACAATGCCCAGATTGCACAGCTTTTTTGTTAAATGCATGTAAAGTATAATATATTTTTCATTTTTTTTTTTTTTCGAATATATAATTTACCTTTTTTCTTATGTTATATACTTTACTTTTCTTTTACTTTCAAAACTTTATTTTATAATTAATATTACTTACTATCGTTTTTTTTTTTTTTTTAAAAAAGTATATAAAGCAGTACATATAATTTTTTTTAATAATATGCAATTTTTTTAAATAATTAAAAACAACAGCAAATACAAATGTTTAAAATTACACAATAATCTGTTAGAAATAAACATAACTTAAATGAACATTTTTCTTAATGTTAAGAATAATTTTCATAAGAAAAAAAAAAATCCCGCATTTGAGCATACCTACCAAACACGACTGGGGGAATGAACTCTATAGAGGAAGTGACAGAGGGAATTGAACTTCGATGACACCACAGCTATAGATGCAATGCAATCGAAATTTCAAACCAGAAATAATTAACTGATTTTTATTTTTGGCACAAAAACAATCATAATTTGTAATTTCCCATTCAGTGTTCCCATTATATTTCTTAAAAATTTAATTACTTAAAAAGATTTAACTGAGAGTATGTGTGGTGAATGAACTCACCAACCAAGAAAGGAAGTGAAAACGAGAGGAAATGCACAGGGATGCAAAGGGTGAAAGTGGAGGGGGCCAACGAACCCCTTGTGTTTGCTACCTGGCTTTGCTGGGGCTCTGACCCCTGAAGGGGCTTTAGGTTGTGAGACCTGCGCTCCGATACATGAAGATTGCGAGGGAAAAGCCTTATCGAAGTACGTGAACTGAACTACAGGAGTATTCTGAGAGAGGGTTGAGAGATTCAGGGGGTTGCATCCCTGTACATGCCTATGGAAAGAGAGGGTACTGCTCTCCATGGTGTGAAAGGATTGGGATAGAAAAAAAGGGGTGAACTTTTTTCAAAAATGTGAACGACCCCTGATATCAGAGTTCCTCGGCAGAGAGAATTTTCCTCACTTTTCCTTTCCATTAGAATTTGGAAATATCAAAGTGAATTTTTTAGACTTCTGGAAATGGTCTTGGAAGATTTTTGCACATTTTGTTGAAAAATATGTTGATTATTTCAATTTGTTATTTGATATTTTTAGTAATCTTAGAGATGTATTTATGATTATTTAACGAATTAACAAAAAATAAATTAAACATACTCAAATTAATCATACTCATGGATGAGCATCTAAAAATAAAACACTTTGAAAAATACATTTATAATTTTTAAATTAAGAAGTGTATGAAGGCAAAATTTTTAAAATGGCTTGCCATTGTCATCAATAATGGCATTTTCAAAAGGTTTCGAAAATATTTAGAATGGGAAAAGGGATTAAATATAAAAATTAATGAAAGAAAGAAGTAAATCGAAAAAATCTATTTTTGTGATTTTTAATGACAGCCTTATTCACATAACAAACACAAAAATTGTGTTAGATTTAAAAAAAAAAAAAAAAAACTATGAGTTTTATATAGAAAATGAAGACCAACAAAACTTAAATCCTACACGTTCTACAATCGATATTTCTAGGACTAAAAAGCTTAAAAAAAATGTAACGATGTAATTTAGAATAAAAAGCAAATCAATAGAAACTTCTCGGGATATTTTTTTTTTTAAATCAACGAAGCAAAAATCGATAACGAAAAACAGACGGGAAAAAAAATTAACCAGGAAAGACAAAAATATAAGAATAAAAATCGAAAGAAAAGACCAATCCTTGTATTCAAGCTAGAAAGAAAAGACCCATTCTTGTTACAGCTAGAAAAAAGGGGTTAAAAAACCATTATTGCTAATACTTTCGCAAGCAATGTTTAAGTTATATACTGTGTTTAAGTTAAAAGGAAAAAAAAAAGAAAATAAATATTGCACATTGAGCAGTTTCACAAACATGATGTCGCTGACGATTGAGCACCCCCTCCCCATCCTTTCCAACAACACAGTAGTATACTAATAGCCTGTACTAACATGTGCATCAGCAATGGAAAAGAAAAACGAAATTAATTTTCATTAATTAAATAGTTCACGACAACACTGAAAAAGTGGGGGAGAGTTAAGGATGAGTCGGATGTGAAATGAAAGCAATTTTGGGAGGGATTTTATTGTAGCCCAGAAAATCATTTAGAGGTGACAAATGCGAGTTGAGAATCCCAAGAGTACCATCTAACTGCCGTATGAAAAGATGATGCCCACAATTCAGCCTACAAGAAAATCTCTCGCAGATGCGCCACACACGAAATTAACATGCTTCCCTCTCATTTGAAGACGATATTCGCCAGCCTATTTGAAGTTTACTAGATACAATCGGATCTTTTATTTATTCAGCAAAAACTGCTAATTATTCAAATTTTAATAAGGATGTAATTCCTTTTCAGGTGCAAAGAGCTATTTGTTTTATTATTTAATCGATTTCTCAACAAGTTGTATATTCAAATTTTTGTATGTTCGTTTAATAAAAATAAACCCCAGAGACGAAAATTATGAATAATATTAATTGCTTTTCAGTTTTTACTATTATTTTTAACCATTATATATATATTAACAGCTGAGATCTTGTCATTAATTTTAAAATATAATAGTTAATTTTACAAAAGAAATGTCTTTGCCTGCTTTTGCGTTATGGATTTTTTTAAGTCATCATGCCTTAAATAAGCAAAAAATTATGCATAATAGAATGATTTCTTACAGTGTTTTCCACAATTGCTAGAATTTTTGACAGCAACAAATTGGCATTTAAATGTAAAATCTTAAACAAGCGTTCACATTAAAAAAAAAAAGTAATGCAATCTTAGACTCATTAACATTATTTAATATCATAATTTGCAATCAAACAAACAAAAATAATATTCCAAGGCTTTATTCTTGCCTTTTAAGACAATTTTTTTTTTTTTTAATTTTTAATTTATTTTTTATTTTATGTATTAAATAAATTATTTTAGAAAATATATTTTTTGAACTTATTTTCCTTAAAGTTGATTTTAAAAAGGAAAAAAAATTGGGAGTGTTTACAATTTTTTAATACAAATGACTTGTTAAGTTTCAGGTGTTTATACATATATATAATACACATGTTTTTATATACTAAATTTAATATAATTTCATATTCTAAATTTTAAATTTATAACACATTAATGATAAAGCAATGAAAATAAAAAAACAAAGTAAATATTTATAACCTGTCAAAACTTATATTCTTTTACAAAAAGAAGATCCAAGCAAATTTGTTCTTTTAAAAGTTTAAAAAAATTTAAAAATAAAATGGGCATGAAGTTTAAATTATTTTCCTGACATGTCAAAATTAAATGCTATTGACAATTAAGCATATGAATTAAAATGAACTAGTAATTAGTTATTTTCCTTGTAAATTAACATGATATATTGCAATCTTTAAAAGAATAAGGATAAAGTGATTAAGTTATCTTATCATATTAAGTCAAGTCTACAAAATCTTTACATTACGTTTGATATTAACAAGCATGAATCATCTTAATTTAAGCCATTGCACTCATATATCACACATTTTAAAAGTTTCTCACATTTATGTCAGATTTTCCCCCTCTAATTTAAAAAAAAATTTTTTAATCATGAATTTTAAATTTCTTTTCATGTGAAATTGTATATTGTGAATATAACATTTCATTGCAAGCTAACTATGCTTCAAGTCTATATATATATTACAAGAGGGACAGAACTAATAAATGAATAGCCTTTTTTAAAGATTTAGCTAGGCTAAAACAATTGTAATTTATGATCATTTTTAATATGCTTTTTTTTTTAAATAAAGAACTAGTTCTATAAAGAAAAAAAAGTTACATTTATTTAGTAAAGTAAAATCTATCAAAGGCAATTTTGTTTATAAAATTCAAATAAAATTACAATAATATTATTTGAAAATTATAAATCCAACTACATATAATATTCAAAGAAATTTAATTTTCAAAATACTAAATGATTTAACTGATACCTCCATTAGCATTGTTTCAAACTATGGATAAAAATACTTTAAGTTAATTCAATTTTAAAAATTATTTTTTGTCATGAAATTAAAAAAAAAAAAATGCTAAATACCAATACAAAAAAGAAAAAAACTATGTTCTCACATTTGAAATTACCTCATTTGCAACCTAGATATCTTGCATATTTTTTTAACCTATCTATTTATAGATTAACTAAACAAAAAATGTCAAAAAATAAAGGTAGTGGAGCAAGTTGGCATCGGAGCAAAAACGAATAAAAAATTTTACACAGTTATGTTAGTACTTCAGCCAAATGAAATAGGATAAAAAGCAACCCTTTACACCAGAAAATATGCAAAATACACTTTAGTTGAATACATTTTAAAAATTCACAATGAAATTATGCATATTTTCATAAATAAATTTAAACAATCTTCAAAATTTAAATAAACAAAAAATTACTACAAAAAATTAATTTTGCAAAATGATAATCAAAATTCATTTTACTTAATATAGGAATATTTAAAATTACTCCATTAAATTTTAATTAAAAATTTTAAACTGCTTTAATGAATTTTTGGATTAATTAGAATATTTTCTTAATTGGTGATTGAACAAGTTCATTGTTCTATTCATCATATGAAAATAATTTTAAAAGAAATTGTAACTAAACAATAAACATCATATTTTTGGTTTTGTCATATTTCACCATTTCTATTTTGTCATATCATTGCTTCAATCTTTCCATGAACAAATAATCAAAAATTTCAGTTCTTTTCTCCTGAATCATAATTATCATTTAAATTTTAAATAACTAAATTTAAAATGCTAAATTTTTTTACTAAAAATTGTCATTATTATTATTATTATTTTCAAATAAAGCTGTTCAGATATATTACAAGCAGTTGTTTTTCTATTCTTGAGATTATTTATTTGATCTCTGAAAGAAAATTTACAACATATAAAAAAAAAATATTAAATGAATGCTTTGTGTTTTGTTTCTATAAAAAAGAAGAAAAATTCATTTATATATGAAATTTGCAATAAATATATATATATATAAATTGTATAATTTATATGTAAAAGAACAATTTTTACACTATGTAAACTTTGTAATATGTTGTACTCAAATTAATTTACAATTTAAATTTAACTATACCTATATTTTTAAATAGTCTTTTTTTAAAAAATGAACATTTATGCGTGCAAGAGACATCCATATGGTAAAAAGAAAAATTAAATACATCCACTCAGTCATTATCAGATAAAAGGTAAATAATGAAATGTCTTTCTTAACATCTTGGAACAGCAGGAAAAGAGAATCTTTATAGATGGTATATGCAGATTATGTTAGTTTTATCACAATAGTGCCACAGAGTTATAAGTGGGTAAGCAGGAAGCCATTTTTCTTAGCAGCAGTACAAAATATTGTTGTTATATTTCTGAAGCAATTCATATATTTAAGCAGATAAGAAAGGAATATATGTATAAAACTACATTATAAAATGTTTTTGATAGATAAAATATTTTGGATCTATTTTTGTATTTGAATTCCAAGTTAAATTTATAAATATTAAATTTAACAAAGTCTTGGTTAAGAAGAAGAATTACAATTTAAAATTAGATCTAGAATTTTTACTATTACTTTAAAGTTATCCTCAAATACATTTGATAAGTTATAGTAGTGCGAATGACCTAGGCATAAAAGAAACCATATTATAAAATATATTTTTAAATACAAATAATAAAACCTTAATATCTTGTAATTAAAATGTCTTAAATTTAATCTTATAAGAATAAGAATCAAAGAAATGTGTTGATTAATATTGTAATGCCGCAATAAAAGCTGCAATAGTATAATGAAGTATAATATACATTCATTCACTTGAAAATTGATTCATTTTTCAAATCGATGATTAAAAAAATGTAATCGCATACTAGACATTAGCGAATTGCAATCGCATACTAGACATTAATGAATTGTAATATTAATTACAAATGCTTTAGTATTTAAAACTTCAATGGTCCCATTAAAAATATAAATTTTAATATTTATTTTTCATTTTATAACACATTTTTTGTTAAAATGTGAAATATGATGTGAAATTGTAAATTATTTATGTTCAAATTATAAAACATTTAAAAAAAGTACTTTCATTTTATGGTCTATTAGCAAATTATATTATATACAGGATACAAATATTTTTTTAATTCGCCAATTTTCTGAATTAATGAAGTTCTAATTGAAGCTTGTTTTTAAAATATTAAAAAATGCATTTGAAGTAGATAAAAGTATTAATGTGCTTCACAGAATAAATAAATAATAATGCTTAATAAAAGAAATGTAACACATGTGCTGTAAGTAGTGACTGAAAAAATTTATAAAAATACATTCTTATTTTATGCACATGTGTTTATGTTTACACTTCATAATCATCACAACAAGCATATGTGCAGGGTGCAAATGTATAACACAATGCAAACAAAATAGAAACATGCATCTAGCAATAAGCTTTTATTTAAACAAACAAAAAAAAGAAAGAAAGCCCTACACCAAAACAAAAAAAAGCATGCAAAAACAAAGGGCAACTTATTAAGTAATTCATAATTTACAGAAAAAGTCATAGGGCAAGCATAGCATTAATAATATACAAGAAAATCCACTCATATCTAGCATAGACCTTTCAAATAAACATTCATATACTAGTACAATTATTTGCAACAATACTTCAGACATCTAATCTATCAACTAGTAAGAAATAAACTTCAAGTAGCTTTAACACAGTAAAAAATAAATTACTTATTACTAAAAATTAGAGTATTGTGTATATATGCATGTTTGTGTGCACATGTGTGTTTATCCCAACAAATACGAAAACTAATCAAATAATAATAAAAAAAAAATTAAATAACAAAAGGAGTAAAAGAAATCGTTATAACAAATAGATGACAAGAATATGAAGTTCTACGCAGTACTAGAAAAAGACTTAATATATCATAATTAAAGCCCAAGAACAAGATGAAGACAAGACTGGGAAAAAAATTATACTTGGTAAATAAATTGAATACAATAAATGGTTTATTGAATTCATAATAAATTAATATGTCCTAAATAAAATTTGATAAAATATAATTTTAATTTTAAAAGATTGGCCACTTAATAACTGAGAAATTAAATGTACACATATGCTAAGGTTTTACACAGAAAATGCAGCTACTATTTTTTAAAATAGTGGAAAATAACATTCTCTAACCTAAGAATCATGTTGCATGTGGCGAAATCTTTCAATATGAAAGTATTTTGTAGAATTGAAAAACTCAAACATATCAAGGGATGCAGCTGTTCAGGACACAAAACAAATCCCCATTTATGTATACAAATGTGCAAGAAATGAATTGCATCTATATAGTTTTAAAAAGTGAAATTTCAAAACATAAGGGGAACTACTAAATTCTTGCGTAAGATTTTAGAAATAAATTTTAATTTAAAGAAATCTATACTTTATTTTCCCATGCAATAATAAAACCGATATTAAAAGAATGTATCAAAGCAAAAATGTTCAGTCCCCAGACAAAAACAGAGAGATATGTAGCACAAAAGGTCTAATTTACACAAGCTCATGAAATGGAATAATTGCTCTAAATACGTGACACATAGTACAACAATGCAATAGTTGTATTACGATTAATCATATTATTAATAGAAATATTTTGCTAAGCAAGATCTAGAGAGTTATGTAAATCAAAATTTCTACAACACTAAAATAACATCAATGCAAAGTAAATAAGTATTCTCGTTGAAATTTTAATATTTCTTATTAGTAGCTTTTCAGTGCAATCTCATGGCAAAAAAAAAAATTACAGAGATGTTTTGGTATATTACAGTACGTAAGGAAATAAACGTTAGTTTTTTTTAAAGGACGATAATGAAACGATTATCATTTAATGGTGCTTCGAAACATAACTATGGAGTAAAATTGCCTAATTTTAAAATCATAGAACAGTAATTTGATGCAATTTCATTTTCTACAACTTAAAGGGATGTGTTTTGTTTGCAGGTGAAGAAGGCAAATCTACAGAAAGTTTTGCTGAAACATTTAGCAATTGGTCTCCTAAAATATTTGTTATACACAACTATTGCACTCAAAACAACAAATAAATTGCTATGAGATCAATTCATTTTTTGATAATATATATAATCTGATAATTACTAACACAAAAAAATATACAACAAAATCTACATAAATTTTAAAAAAGCAAATGTGCTAAATCTTAAGCATGAAACATACATGCATGCAAAGTTTTTATTTATTAATCATATACTATCAATAAATTTAATTTCATGCACTGAACAATATTTTAAACATTCACCTACAATTAACACTATACTAATTAAATATATTCAAGCATCACAAAAATTATTATATACAGGCTGGTTTCACTATAGTAAACAAACCATGCTGTCAAAATAAAATTGTAAAAAGAAAATAAAAACATAATATCTATTCTACTAAAATGTAATATATGAAAGAAACTACATATAAGATGGGTAATAAATAAAAATTATAAACATTAGTAAAGCACATATAAAACAATTTAATAGCTAGTTTTCATAAATTTGTATACACATCCGTATGTGTTTGAAAGTGTTTAGATTGATATGAAAAATAAGAATTAATGATACTGTGTGAATTTTGGGTGCTGTGGTGATTTTGTACTCACTTGTCCCATTCGCATTTCTCGATAGAAGGCGTCCCGACAAAGGAGCGCTTGGCCCGGTATGTCCCCCAGTGGAAACTGTCAATAAAGTGTCAGATGAATTGGAAGCTGTGCAAGAATCTAAAAACTCTCGCACTGGCCGATCCATCTACGTACCATCGAGAAAGAGTCGAAACAATGCCAGTGGCATCAAAAGAAAAGAAATTCACACCACACCAAGTGTTCTCTTTGAAATGGACAATACATGCATGCGATATCAACACGAGACGTTGTTGACGATTAACCGTCGGGCAGAAGTTTTTCCACTAACCCTACTTCATATAATGAGACACAACAGGATTCGTCATTTTGTCGTCTACTCATTTGACAGATGTGTGTCGAAGGAGTCGCAACCCATCCATCGTAGCTCTCGGTTGAGCACATTGTCCGTCTGACATCTGGAGAGGGTGGGTGGGCGAATCGGACACTGTGGAAATCAGCTGACGAGTGACGAAACGAAGTCGTAGCCGATCCTCAAGACGTCCAAAGAACAGTTTGTTTTTTTAGTCACAGCATTCGATGAGCGCCCAGTCAGACGATGGGGCAGCATCGCCGACAAATGGGTTGAAGTCAAACAGAGGGGAGCGGAGCAGAGTAGAACTAGTTGACGAGCTTCGCAATCACAGCTGTCGTCCGGAGCAGCAACCTCGTGCATCTGAACTGCTTTCTGCTAGTCTGCTTCCTAGCCTCGTAGCCTAGAGGGCGCTGCGCCCACAACCTCGCTAACGAGATGCTTTCATTTGCATCTTTTAACATTGCAAATAGGATGAAAATTAAAATTTACGCCGCCTAAGCCAATCACGTAAATTAATCTTTGCCTTCTTGTTAATGAGGGTGGTGGCGGTGCTGAGCGGTAGTAAGTAGATCCTCATTCAGAAAGACAACAGTCGACGAGGGAAGATCTTGCCTTTTCCGTTGTTTTGTTTTGACGCTTGTCCAAGAGATGTTTTCTTTTTGGATGACACCATTTAAAATTGATTGGAACTAGTTGCGTCTCTCCGCTTTGTTGGTGGGAATATGGGAGCACGAGGTTTTGATATAAAGAGCACATGGTTAGGGATGCAAACACATGAAGAAATGATTCGTTTTCTTACATTCACTGATTACAAAATTTCTATCTTTATATATAAATACAATAAAAAATAGTAATTTATGATTTTTTTTTTTTTTTTTTTTTAATTTTCCATTATACCTTCAGACAAAAAGTTACAAAGTTGTTAGTTTATAATTAATGTATATTTATTATTAATGTTCTGGTTGTTAGTATGTTATATTTATTTTAAAAATTTATTTTCAGCCAATTAAAATTACTTAAAAATAAATAATTTTCAGTTTTTCAAATACTTTTTAAAATTTGAACTTTTTATATTTTATTTAATCTTATTAATTTTAAATCATAGAACCTCTAGCAAACTAGGCATTCATTTTGAATTCTGAATATATATATATTTTTTTTTTTTTGTCATATACTGAGAAAATAAGAACGAATTAGGGAAGAAAAAAATAGTATTCTGACAATAAACATGCAGGAAAAAAAAAAAAAACCATAATAAAGTTATATCAAAGTATCTTTTAATGTGAATTAATTTTTAAAGAGAAAGAAACATTTTAAAGTAATACCTATAATTGCTCACAGATCCAATAGAATTGTATCGCAATTCAAAATCATTCATGTCATAGATATTTTGATATTCATGTCATAGATGTAATTCATATCATTCACCTTTTAATGATATTGGCAGTTTTACTAAGTTTTTTTAACTCCTTTTATTCTCTATTTGCATTAAATCTTAAATCTAAAAAAAAAGGATTTCTTTAAGTAACTTTATAACTTTAAGAAATGTGAAATTATAACATTTTTTAAATGTGTAATATAAATATTTATCAAGTCAGGATATTTCTCATGAAATATCCTGACATGAATATTTTGAAAATAAAAAAAAAACTCAATAAGTTTGTTAAATAAGTGAATTCAAAATTTTCTTCAGCTGAGTTTTTAAAACATTTTTTGTCGAATCTTTTCAACATCTGCTTAGAAATCTTTGTAATAATACAAAATTTACAAATTACAGAGAAAGATAAATTCAATAAAGAACATCAAAAAGCTTTGTTTTTAAAAATTAAAAATAAGTCAGCTGAATATCTTAAATAATTTATTGTCATAGTGTAATATTTTACTGTTGGTTTCTTAAAAATATAAATATAATACTTTAGTTGTTTTTAATTAAGAAAATTACAACACTTGATGTATCAACAAACATTTAATTTACTAAAAGTTAAGTAACTGTTATTAAGTAAATAAAATATTTATTTATTTATTTTGAAGTACATTTATGTCCAACTTCATCACGAACAAACAAATTGCTTTCTCACATAGAAACTGTTGTGTCAATTAGAATATCTTAAAGAAAATAAAATTCTTTTTCGTATTACTTAACTTATTTAAAACATAAAAAAAATAATCCCTTAGTTTTCATCAATCAAAATGATTTTTGATGTTCAAAATGGTTACAAAAAATATTACGAGAAGCTTTATATCTTGATCCATCCCTAAATCTAAATTTGTATTTCATAATCAAAGTTCAAAAAAATGTGCACTTTGAGAGTTCCCATGCCGAAACAATTTCTTTTCTTCTTTTTAGAGGTTTTTGAGGTGGCCAAAGTACTACAGGCACTCCCATGTACTATGCAATTTATTTTTCTGACCCGGGATTAGAATGACTTTTACCCTTTGTTCCCACAAAAACAGGTTGTCTTTTTACAAGAGTTGATTTTCATGAAAATCAAAACTCGTTTCGATGACCTAATTGCAAAGCAAATTTGTTCAAACACAGAATAATAGTAATTCTGGCACGATGGACAAAGGGAAATAGATGTGTTAATGGAAATTTACCACACTATTAAAGCATGGGAAAATAATTTCAAAAGTAATTATAAATGAGAATAAATTCCAAAACTTATTCCTATCAAATATGAAGGATTTTTTTCATCGAAAAGAGATCTCTAGAATTCAATATGTGCAAGAAACTTGACTTTTGTGTGTGTGTGTGTTTTTTATGAATACAAATATTCATTACTGCAAAGTCTGATAATTAAAGTCCGAATAGATTCAATTTAAATATTCCAAACGATGCAATATTTTCGTAAATATATAGAATACTAATTCTCAATAAATATAAAAAATATTAATGATATCAGAACAGGATATTTTTGGTAAGTACTGCTAACATTATATTTGGGTTTTCTAAATTTAAAAAAATATTAACAAAGCTTTTATCTATTATTTTAGATTTTTTATATTCTATGTTTGAGAAATATTGATAGCTTTTCTGGTGTTAGTATACATTTTCACAAGTAAAAGTACAAATTGAATTGTCTCTTCTTAAATTGTTTATGACGTATACTATCCTTATAATTCCTAAATAATGTGGTTGATTATTCTTGCTACTTTAAATTAATAAAAGTCACAATATTTTAAAACTAAATTATACAAATCTAACTACGCTTATTTTAAATACTATGCATAATTTAAAAATAAACATAAAATATAATATCATGTTTGTTTTTTATTCATCTCCATCTTTCTGAATCTTAAATGCTTAACAGTTTATAAATTGTCTCATAAAACGAACTATTGTACAAAAATAATGTGTACAAAAATGTTTGTTAAATGTTTTTTACATAATTAAATACGTTTAACGGTTTAAATTTAGGAGCTAAATATTTTAAGAATTTCATACTATCAGCAACATATCCCGTTTTCTATATAATTAAAGTCTACCCATTTTAGAAAGTTGAAAATATTGGGTATACTTAAGGTAAAACTAATTATAATGTAGCATATATTATATTATAAAGTTTTAGTATTATTAAAATTAATCTTTATACACGGCATTCAATATTTGAATCTGACATATCATTACAGGAACCAAGTACAAATAAACCAAAACATCCAGAAAATTATTGATTTAATTCTATTCCAGTTTGTAATTAATTTCGTCGCATTTATCTCAACTTGTGAACATCTTGGAATATTTGGCAACAGCAGCAGACATCAACAAAGTTTCTCTGTATAATTAAAGTCTCCTCGTTTTAGAAAACTGAAAACACTGAGGAGATCTAAAGTTACGTTTTATTATTATTATAATTAATCTCTCTACATGACATTCAATATTTGAGTCTTATATACCATTACAGAAATCAAATATAAATAAACCAAACATCCAGAAAATCATTGATTTCATTATATTCCAGTTTGTAACTAAATTCTTCGTATTTATCACAAATTACAAATACTTAAGCAACAGACCTTAGACTATCAGCAACAAACCAAATACAAATAAATCAAACATCCAGAAAATCATTGATTTCGTTGTATTCCAATTTATAACAAAATTCGTCGCATTTATCTCAACTTGTGAATATCTTAGAATATTATTCAAATTGCAAATACTGCAGTAACAGACCTCAGACTATCAGCTATAAACTAAATACAAATAAGCCAAAAATACCAAGATAGGTACTAAATACTAATAATATCAATGATAATACCAGTACTAATAACACCAAAAATTTCAAACAAAGATATTAAAATAACAAAGAATTTAAAAAATATCAAACCAGAAAATCATTGATTTCCTTAGATTCCAGTTTGTGACTACAAATACAAATTGCAAATATTACAACAACAGACCTCAGATTATCAGCTACGAACCAAATACAAATATACCAAGCTAGGTACTAAATTAAAGGATTTTGTTTAACCATTGCTTACTGAGAGCCATTTTATTAAACAAAAACATAATACATCATCAAGAAGCTCATTGCTTTCTATTTCTTGTATAAAGGCTTTAAAATTTTCAATAAGTTTTGATACAATATATTTGATGAATATATTTGATGATTTTGAACACTACCACCATAATGGGTCATATTTTAATTATTAAGTTATTTAGTATTATCAATATTAATACCAGTACTAATAATACCAAAATACCAAACAAAAATATTAAAATAACAAAGTATTTAAACAAAAATACCAAACCAGAAAATCATTGTTTTCATTACATTCCAGTTTGTGACTAAATTCGTCGCATTTGTCTCAACTTGTGAATATCTTAGAATATTATGCAAATTGTAAATATTGCAGCAACAAACCTTAGATTATCAGCTACAAACCAAATACAAATAAACCAAAAATACCAAACTAGGTACTAAATTAAAGAATTTTAAATTCAAATTTTTTGTTTAACTATGACTTACTGTGGGCTATCTTATTAAACAAAAATATAATAAATCATCAAGAAGGTCATTGTTTTCTATTTCTTGTATGAAGTCTTTAAAACTGTCAATGAATTTTGATACTTGAGTGTATACAGTTAATGATTTGTAATGCTACCACCATAATGTAGTCATATTTTAATTATTAAGTTACTTAATAATACCAGAACTAATAATATCAAAAATACCAAACAAAATATTGAAATATCAAGGTATTTAAACAAAAATACCAAACCAGAAAAGGGTTGACTTTATCACATTCCAGTTTGTAACTATACTCTTCACATTTATCTCAACTTGTAAATATCTTAGAATATTATACAAATTGCAAATAGTGCAGTAACAGACCTCAGACTATCAGGTACAAACCAAATACAAATAAACCAAAAATACCGAACTAGGTACTAAATTAAATAATTTTAAATTAAATTTGTTTAACTAATGCTTGCTGAGAGCATTAGAATTACTTATCTAATTAAACAGAAATATAACATTATCAAGAAGCTCATAGTTTTCTATTTCTTGTACGAAGGCTTTAAAATTGTCGATGAGCATTGATACTTAAGTGAATATAATTGACGATTTTGAACACTACCATCGTAATGTAGTAGTGTTCAAAATCACTATTTTAATTATTAAGTCACTCAGTCATTAAGTCACAAAATCGCTCAATTTAATTATTAAGCTACTTAATTATATCAATAATAATACCAGTACTAATAATACCAAAAATACCAAACAAAAATATTAAAATATCAAAGTATTAAAACAAAAATACCGACCAGAAAAAGGATTGACTTCATCACATTCCAGTCTGTAACACTATACTCTTCGCATTTGTCTCAACTTGTAAATATCCTATCCTATTAGGCAAGTTGCAAATATTATTGATAAAAAAACTAATCAACTTAAGAGAATTTGTACAACTATGTGGATCAAAGAACGTAGTCGGAACTCTCACTTTCTTGCAGTTCGCCGAAAGTTCAACCCCATCGATGAACTTTGGGTATTTTTTCTGATAGGGGAAAATGTAAAGGGGTTGGAAGCAGGAAACGGTTGAGCTTGGCAGGTGGGGGAGCAGTGCTCTCGGGAGGTCAAAAACCCCCCAATCTTACAGCTTCTTAAGGTAAGGGAAGACAATATGCCAAACAATGAGGGTAAGATTTCACCCCAAGAAAACTGTTGGAGAAAGTGGAAGAAGTGATATCTCCCTAAAATGTCTTTGACCCCAACCCAATATACACTCCAGAATTAGCCTTGGCTTACATAATATCAAGTCTGTTTTGTTTATTATTATTATTTTATTCATTAGATTAAATGAAATTAATATTCGCAAAAGTAATAAAATGTCTGGTGGTGACGTTATAAATGAGAGGATACTGAATTTTGTGTGTGTTTATTTTTAATAATTTAAATGCAGCATTTAAAAGATCACTGTGAGAAAATCGGGGTTTTGTAATTATTTTCACGAAAAGGAATTGTTATTCTTTATTTATTCAATTCTTCTTCTTGAAATAGAATGAATTTGTGTAAAATGAGATGGCATCCCCGCCCCCGCCTCTCAAAATATAAAGGAAAGAAATGAAGAAACAAGTTTTCTTAGAGTGGAGAAAAGCAAGAACATATAGAATTTAATATATATATATATATCATTATATACATATAAAGGTATGATTCTTTCATTATCTCTTGTAATTTTAATAAAAGATTTTGTTTCTTAGATAAATATCAGAATTCTAAAATTAGTTTTAGAACTTTATAATCTTAGACAGAAACAATATATTTATATTTAAAAATGCAATAATTAAACTTAAAGTAAAGGAAATTGCTAATTTTTGACAAAGAGAAACTGAAAAAAATAAAGGCTTCCATTAATTTATTTGTTTGATTATTGAAATTGACTCTATAAAATGTACTCTCTTTTAATAAATTCTTGAGGTATTCTTTTCTAATTTTCATTATTTTATAATATTTAGGTTTTATAGATTAATTTAGGCTTTTGACATTAACAAAATGCTCAGTTCAATACTTATTACATTATTATGGATGGCATAATTGTATTGCCTTTAACAGAGAATTTTGATTTTGAACAGATAGAAAACTTGAGATGCTTAGAAAATGCTCTTGTTTTTAAAAATGTTTACGAGTATAATTATAAGCGGATTCTGACTTTGTTTAGATTTTAAATTTAATATAATTCAAAATGTTCAGTGACTAGTTGTTTTTGCTCTTAAACACTATTATCATTGTTAATAGTGTTTATTGAGTTCATTATGATTAACTAATATCAAATATTAAACAGATTGTAATTAATAACTTATTTTCAAGCTAACGCATTTTAAAAGCGGTCTCCATATCAAAATATCATTGTACGATTTAAAACTAAAGTAATTAAAGTATTCAGTAATAAGATATTTAATAATTGTTTACTTTATAAATTAATAATTTGAAAAATTAAAAAAATTATAAAATAAATTTGTTAAAAATGTCTTCCAGTTGGCATTTAATGATATTTTAAGCTTTAACTTTTTAGTTAATAAAATTTTTGACAAATATTTTTTTAGTATTTGAATTAAATAAATAACAATAAGAGTTTCTAAGTTGTAAATCTATTATATTTTCCTAATGGTTTCCACAAAATGAAACGAACCTGCAGATGTTTTATAAAAATTATTAGTTTCATCTTCGGGTCTGAGTGTGGATAACTTTTTGTAAAATAATTATTTCACATATTCATTTAACTAGGGAAGATAAATCAACATACAAAATAAATTATGTTGATTTATATAAAAAAAATAAATAAAATAGATTATCAGCTCACTTTGTGAAGAGATATTTGTGAATTATTAAGATATGTAGTTGCTAAAGCACCGCTTTGGCATATTCACTGTAATAAAAGAAATCGGTTAAGCTTACTGCCTAAATTCCTAGGAAACAAGAATCTTCTAATATTTGCATCATGCAATTTTTTGCAATTTTGATACAAAAAGCAAAAGCAAAATTAGATCGCATGCCATTTTGGTATTTTAGTCCTTTAACGTTTAAGCCTTTTATGCAGATACAAAACTAAAAAAAAAAGTTTTGGCAAATTGAAGCTTTTATGGCATCTATATGTATGAACAGGTTAAATGCTTTTCGATAAAAGTTCAGCAAATTTTGGACTCTAGAATAATGGATTCCTGCTAATGATATTAAGACTCAAACAAGGTATACTAAGAGCCCTTTTTTATTCCTATTTGTTAATCCTTGCCATATTCTTCGACTCTCCAAAACAGTAAAAAATATTTGTTTCTTGATGGGAATGAAGCTTTACAGGAATTTTGGAAATAGAAAAAAGTTGCAATCAGTTTACGAATTGTGCGAATAAGCCTAATTTTCACCACAAAAAGATCTATTGATTGAGGCTTAAAAATCCGTTACTCGCTTTTATTTTCAATTTTTATAATTTCTTCGTTTAAATTATGGTGTACAATAAATTTAAGTTAATATACATTTTACTTTTTAAATTAAAAAACTGAATAAATTAGGTTAATTAATTAATATGTAAAACTGATTTATACATTATTAAAAAACAAACAAAGAATCATCTTTCAATATTATAGTTAACTAAGTTTGAAGTGCATTTTTAAGCGCAAATATGAAAATGAATAATATACAATTCATGATATAATTAATCATAATACAACGAATGCATGATACAATTGCATGATTCAATAATTGTATGATATAATTGCATGATACAATAAAAGCATGATCCAATTGCTTATTTTTTAATCTATAAAGCCTCTACTAAAACTATCTTGAATTAGTAAATGATATTTAAGTATTCGATGTTTTGATCTCATAAAATACTTCATATAGCAATTTTGTCAAGTGCAAATCACCCTTTTTTGCATCACGTAGTTTGAGCAATTCCTATTTGCAAAACATGCGGTAATTTATGATGATCTTGCCTTTTTTTTTTCTTACAAACCATGTTTTCAGAAATTTTTTCATTTCATTTTGATAGTATTTGTTTCGATCTTTAGGATGTCAATAAAGGTGTATCACTTAGAGAGTTGATGTTTACTTTAAAAAACTGCAATGATTTCTGCTTGAATTCTGCTGATTTACTATCTTCTTTTCACAAAAAAAACCGTCTTTCCCGAGCTGAATTTAAATTTTCTTCATTTCAGTTTGACTGCAGATCTAACGAGCTTTTAATGACGAATATTCCTTCTAAAAATATGAATGTAGAAACCAGTGATGTTTTCTGCTTGAATTCTACCGTTTTCCTGTCTTTTAACAAAACAATCAGTTTTTCACACGCTTAATTTATTTTATTTATTTAATTTCAATTGTTAGATCTGATAATTTGTAGATAGACTACGATATTCATAGACCGTCAAGCTTCAGTGTTTATTTTTACTTCTTTTTTCTTTCATCTCATTTTCCTAATTTAATTCTCATTTTAAACTAAGAATATGTTTGTTTTTTAATTCTTACTATTGTTTCTGTATTCATGGCTTTTGTGGTTGGTCCCAATTTCATGCATCACCTGCAAGTCAAAAGTCACCTCCCCAACTCATGCATCACCTCCATGATGTATGGAGAGTCAATGAGGTGTAGTATGATTCACCAGTGATTCTCAAGTTGTGGGATGCGCCGTATTTTATATAAAGAATTACTAAACTACCTCAAATTAATAATAAAAATAAAAATATATAAAAATAAAGATTTATTCATCTTGAAATATAAATTATTAATAATGATTATCCGTTTAAAAGAACACTCTAGAAATAGAACTTATCATTTTGTATCAGATGCATTTTTCTTCAAAAAGTATTGTATAGCTACATATATACAATACTTTTGGAGAAAATGTAAAAAAAACAATACTGCATATTGCAAGTACATATAAGTATGAAGTATTGTGCATGAAGTACTGTAAAATTGAAGTACTCTGTATGTGTATGTATTTCTCCTGAAAGTAGTAAAGTAGTCGATTGTGTATATGTCAATAGTCAATAGTAATCAATATTAGTCAATTGTGTATATGTAGCTACTCATTGAAAACAACCTATTTATCTCACTTTTGATGGTCACTTAAAAGGTAAATTCAAGGAACTTCGTTGGATTTTTGGTTACATGTTTATAAGGTATGTCAATTTTTAAGTCAAAAAAATTTAAGATCCTGATTACTTTCACAGCAATATACAACAAATGTGAGAGACATTTTTTGAGTTGCCAACAATCAAGTCTAAGTATTGAGTAAGAATAAATGTTTCTAAAAGAGCTGTTATTTCTAACATTACACCAAATCTGAAAAAAAAAAAAAAATCTTTCAATCTTCTTTATTGTATCGAGTTTTGTTCTAAAGTATTTTCTTATTTACAGGAAATAATTAAGCATTGTCAACTAATAAAGTAATAACCAATGCTATTAAGACTTCTGGTTAAAAGGGTTGCGAGGAGCAAAATTGTTATTTACCACATTGTTGTTTGTTTAGGAAGAGTCAAAGATAAAATGTTTAAGAATACTGCATTATGCATTTATTAGCTGAGTTTTTCATTATTTTCTCTTTAAGCATAATATACAAAATTACCGATGTGTTTGAGAGGGGGGGGATGCTATTACTTTATTTATTTCTTCTTTTTTTTTTTTGTAAGAAAGAGCCTAATTATAGTAAAAACTATTTTTGTAATTAATATTGAAGAAATGTTTTTAATAATAAATTTGTCTTCTCTTAGCCGTAAAACTTTCTTGATATCCCCTTTCATAAGTAACAAATAAATAGTCAAACACTTGAATGGAAGCAAAGTTCCTACACTAATACAGACTATACTCTTCATAATATCGTTTAAATTCAATCAGAGATTATTGAAGAAGACTTGAGATTACTATCTCTCTGCCAAATCTCAAATGTACTTGATGACGAGTATGTATGGAGAATGAGCAAGTCACTCTTTTCATATCTTGATCATCAAGATATTTATCAGTATGTCGAGTTCAGTGATATTTGTTATTATCATCTATTAGTATGAAATGACCAAAAAATGTATCTAGATTGCTGTAAAGAATAAACAATTATGTTTCGATATCAGCATTCATAATTCATTCATTCATTTTGCATATCATTACAAATAATTAATCAGATCTAAATTCAAATCTGATTTTGTCTGCTAACAGTTTCAGATACTCACAGAAGTTTTGTTCTTACTCAATGTAATCGGCCACTTGCCAACAGCCGGTTAAGAAGCACTTACACACCCGGCCATTTAACATATAGCTCTTGAATTTGAAGATTATTGAGGAGAACTTAGAGTGGCTATCTCTCTTCCAAGTCTCAAATGTACTTGATGATAAGTAGATCTGGAGATTGATCTAGTCATTCTTTTCATATCTTGATCATCAAGATATCTTTTGCACCATCTATAAGATTACAGAAAGGGATTTTGGGCGAAGCTTGCAACCTGAGAGAGATCTGCATGAAATTCCGAATTTTACTTTATTCCAAACTCTTTATAGCAAACTGTGTCCTTAACAAAGATGAAAAATTATCAGCTTGTAATAAATCAATTTCTTTACGACAATGACAATCATGAACTGTTCTTGTTCAATGCCAATCATTGTACTCAAATTAGAAACAGACAGAAGAAACAGTGATTGATATAATGATTGTTGACTAATTTTAAATGTTACTGAACTCTTGAATGAAAGAATTTAAGGATTTAAAAAATAATTTCTTAAAAATTCCAGAATTTTCATTCAAAAAGAAGAAAGACACTTTATCTTATCAAAAATGTAAATCCTGTTAGTGTAATTAAAGTTTCAAAAAATAATCTTTTGTAATTTATCATTGTAATTCTTTTGAAACTGACTTTTCTAAGAAAATCTTAATATTTATTGAATAGGGCTATGTCTCATTTTTTTGTAATCTAGAAATATTTATTTCTTTTTAAAATAATAAATGAACATATATTTTATCTTTTGGGCAGTAATACAGATCGAATTTTAACATAAATGTTTAACTAACTAATTTGAATTTTTCTATGCTTCAGATAATAAGTTACAACTTAAAATTGGATTAACGTTTAAATATCTTTTATCGGGAAAGGCATACATAAAGTTAAAAACAAAAAGGATTCAACTACTTTAATAATACTGAGGTTGAACACAAGTGCAAATTCTATGATAAAAATTTTTTTAGATATTATAATTCCTTTTAATTTTTCATTAGGTTTTCATGGTTATTCAGTTGGTTTTGTATTATTTATATGGTC
Source organism: Caerostris extrusa (assembly GCA_021605095.1). NCBI lineage: Eukaryota > Metazoa > Arthropoda > Arachnida > Araneae > Araneidae > Caerostris > Caerostris extrusa. Next base: position 45,058 of record BPLR01013775.1, on the reverse strand, counting down.
TCGAAAGAGTTTAACTAATTTTGTCGAATCCTTCCGAGTTAAATTCAAAAAAAACTTTCCTTTTCCTGAAAAAAAAATTTTAATTTTAACTAAATACAAATTTTAAATTTTCCTTTGCAATTTCATATAGAAACTTATATCACTGAGGAAGTTTGCAAGTAGACTTTTTCTGGAACTTAAAATGAGTAAATAATTTATTTCTTCTACTTTTTTGAAAATATACTGAATTTAAGAATTCAACAAGATCTAGATGGTATTCATTTACATTGCTTGTTGAAAACATGTTTACAAATTCCTTTCTAATATAAAGAGAATTTTATAATTTGTTAAAAAATAATTGTAATTAAAAACTTAACAAGGAAGACTTAAGTTGTTTCAAACCCTTATTATCCAGTAAGATTTGAAATTTATTGTAAAATTATTCATCCATTAAAATATTTTTAGAGGTCTAATTTTTAAGCAGAATTTTTAAATTAAAAATTTAGTTGTAACATCTATATTTAAACTAGATTTCGTAAGCAGTTTACTATTTCAAAAATTATTTTAATTGAAACTACGAACTAGCAACTTCATTTCGAAGCATTTAATAGAGAAATTTCCCCAATTCTTGCTTTGGAGATAATTCGATGTAAGTTTAAATTAGTAATAGATTTGTGTTAAACCAAAGTACTGAAAACATGTTTTAAAATTTTCATTTATTAAAATAAATTCGAAAAATGCATTAAAATTAGTTTTTATAATAACAAAAGATTTATTTCTGTTTTACCAAAATTTTCGCATAACAAATCAAGTTTATATTCGAAAAATGCATTAAGATTAGTAAAATTCGAAAAATGCATTAAAATCATTTTTTATAATAACAAAAGATTTATTTCTGTTTCACCAAGAATTTTTGCACCACAAATCAATTATATATCTATAAACAATGGTTTATTTGGAACTTGAACAAATAAAATTTCTAAAAATAAAACAAACACCACCGAATATTCCATGTAGTATAAGATGAACGAATGGATAAATTGCAGTTTTCTTCGAAAATAAACAACATTTCGTATGAAATAATGATAAAAAATAGAAAAAAAAAAAAATGTATCGTTTTCATTTCTCAGAATTCAATTCAATAGAAATTTAAATTTTAAGCATGAATTTGAACAATGGAAAACTTATTTTAAAAGAAAAAAATTAAATTTTAAATTGAAACAATGACTAAATACAATACAACAATATGGAAACAATGGAAATTACAATAATTATTTGGAATTTTTCAAACTATAATTATTTAGCTTCCTGTATCTCTTTGTTTTCAAGTAATTTTAAACTTAATAATAAACCATTCAAATGCAGATTTACAAAAACTACGAATGCATTTTATAACAAAGGATTTTTAAAATTTTTTTAGTTCAATCGTAACATATTTTTAAATTAAATTAAAAAAAAGAATTAAAACTGAACCACTCTACAATATTTTTGTGGAATCCACACATAATTTATAATTATTGCTTTGCTTTTAGTTCTAAAGATACAATAAATGCTCCTTATTTTTGATTACATTCAATAATTTTTTGAATTGTCTAATAAAATATTATTTAAATCAATACAATAAAATAAACGGTTTGGTTTATTCGAATAAATTACTAAATATTATAGGAATAGAAAAGTATTTAAATATTTTTAAATCAAAAGCAAATTAATAAATATTAATTTGGTATCACATTCCATAAAAGCACTGATAATCGGTTTCAATTTCAATTTATGTATTCAAATGAATTAAAAAAACATTATTAAGGTTAAGTAAAAAAATATAGTGAAAACATGCGTTTTATTTTAGATAAAACTCAATTCTAGAGAAATTTATCCATCCATTTAATATTGAATCAGTACTTTATCATTTGAATCAGTTTTTAAGATCAAGAAAATCTCATATATAAATCTAACATTTGAACTTCTGCTTACACTTTTCACGTAAACTTGCCATTGAATTTTAACTGTTTAGTAGATAAAAAATGTCGTGAAAAAAAGGTCCAAATCTTGGGCAATTACTTGAATAGTTTTCGCCAGTACGATAAAAAACACCTCCAAAGAGAAAAAGGATTACAAAATTTAGTAAATATTATTAAATCTTATGTAGTTATTTGAATAGTTTTCGCCAATATGATAAAAAACACCTTCAAAGAGAAAAAGGATTACAAAATTTAGTAAATATTATTAAATCTTAGGTAGTTATTTGAATAGTTTTCGCCAATATGATAAAAAACACCTCCAAAGAGAAAAAGGATTACAAAATTTAGTAAATATTATTAAATCTTAGGTAGTTATTTGAATAGTTTTCGCCAATATGATAAAAAACACCTTCAAAGAGAAAAAGGATTACAAAATTTAGTAAATATTATTAAATCTTAGGTAGTTATTTGAATAGTTTTCGCCAATATGATAAAAAACACAAACTTCAAAGAGGATTATAAATACTCAGAACATTCATTCATCTTTTCTTCGCATATTTTTATTCAAAAATTATTTTTAATGAAATAATATTAATTAAATACAGTAAAAAATGTTTCTAAATATGATATTCTGACAACTGTGAGTATAAAACTGCTATTATTTTTGTTTTTCACAAAATTGCTGTTATTCATGACTGTAAATTTCATCGGAAGAAAACAATATGCTTTATCGAAATGTTTTAGAAAACATAAAGTTTTAAAAGAATAATTCTAAAATTCAAAACGAATTTTTAAGTTTTAATATATTGATTGCATTTACTCAGCTTTGTCTAATTAATTGATAGAACTATTTAAAAAATGGCATGAATTTAAGTGCGAAATTTAATAGTTTTTATTTATAGATATTTTAAAATTGAAATGAGGTATGTAAAAATAAGTTTCTCTTCTCTTCTTTTTTATGAGACTTTTAAATACAACTATAAAACATCAGTAAATTAATTTTAAAATTCTTTCAGATATTCCAGTTATATCAATTTTAAAAACAAAGAAATATCAGCAAAACTTGAAATTCTATAGATAAAATGTTTTACAACTTATAAGCACTATAAAACAAAATTTAAAATTATTACTATCATTTTATATCAATGAAAAATTGTCTAAAAAAGGAATTATGCAACTTATCTACAAATTCTTTCCTATTTCTGCCTTAAAGTATTGTTGAAATAACAATTGATCTCTTTTAAGAGATATGGTTAGAATAGGACTGGGAAGGTAGCAATATTTAAAATGCTAAACTCACTTTTCCCATTTTGAAGTTAAACTAAAATAACGAAAGGCAGGCCACAGACATTAGAATTTTGCTGATTTAGCTGGGTAATTAACTTCGTCAATTAAATTAAAATAGCTAGCAAACTGACCAAGGTCAGTAATTTGATAAATTTAGTTGTGTAACACTCACCATATTAAAGTAAAATTCACGTAGAAGGCTGAAACTCTCCTCCAATATGGTAGATTGTTCTCTGTTGCACTTCACAAATGGGTGGAATTAGAAATTAAAGCACTACAATATGCAGCTTCAAAACCGAACGAAAGTTCAGAAATGCAGAATGTACAAAGTAATTTGACAAATGGAGTTTACTTTGGCACCTCAAAATTCTGTGAAATCCTTCTAACACGGAAGCTTCATTTGTATCCATTTCATACGCTTAGCATTTAAGTTCACACTCAAAACTTTGAACAAGAGTAGTTTTCAAAAGAGGAAGGAAAAAAGATATTTTGCAAATTGTGGTGCATTTTATAGCTGTAACTCCCTCCAAAAATAAGAAGATATTCGATTCAATAAGCATTCCTTTATTACAAAACACATCCTTATAACTTCTGAAATCTGAATCCATCCAACTAAGAAAGCAACCAAATGGACAGTTAATAATTATAGGTGTACTAGTTTTAAGTCTCAATGGTGTCAAATCAGTACGGTGTGATTTTATAAAATGTGATTCACTCGGATGCTTAAAAATTATTTTATACTGTAAAAGTACAGCAGAATCAACCAATATTCATTTTATTTAAAAAATAATTCCCATAAATTTGGGATCAATGAACTTTATGACGTAAAAAGTCTCTTCTTAAAATCCAGCATGGGATGGTCAAATCTTGCCTCATCATTGATGCATATTTTGAACTTAGTTCATTGAAAAAGCATTGCACCAAGATCAAGTGGAAATATAGAAATATAAAATTATTAATCCATATCCTTTGACCACACAGTTCACTTTCTAAACTTTGTAACAAATGATTATTTTTTCATACATAAAAGGCTCCTCAGATACAATATATCAGCTTGGCCACATCCACAGTAAAATTAAGGTCATATATAAATTCATATCCATTTAATGCATCAGCTCACTTTCATAATTTCGAAACCAATGAGCTTCTCAGGTTTAAAAAAAAAAGCTCTTTCGCACCCAACACGCAGTGTATAAGCTTTGTCCCATCCACGTAAGACCTAAAAAAAAAAAAAGTTCTTCGTTCGTAAAATATATCCTCACAATAATTGCATAAGAAAGCACTGCCAAGATAGATGGTGGGAAAGTTAGAACTTGCCTCCAAGACAACTTTCCCCCTCAGAATCTTCTTTGCGTAAGGGGGTTGAGAAGAAAAAGAAGTGATGGGACGCAACTTCCGTTAGATTCGATAAGGTAAAGGGTAATAACCGGTTCGCACAAAAACTTACCTGTACCACAGATGAGGGGGTCTAAGGGAGAAAAGGGTTCAATAACATTTCCCACTATAGCAATGCGGCGCATTGCGAAGGATTTTTTTACATCCCTTCCCAACTTTCCATAGTACATTATTCTATTTATCTTTTTAGAAAGGGGGGAATTGGAAAAAAAAGTGAAAGAGAATGAGAAAACCCTTTTTTTTCATCACGACTAAGGTTATCGAACTTCGATAGAAACGAACAAGTGATACCAGAAGACTTCGCACCACAGTACATTGACATAATTCCATCATATAGGATTTTATTGATGTTTTATTAATTTTTTGAAAACGCATTGTTTGGAAAATAAACAATGCTAATTTGCCATCTCGATAAATATCTGTTTTAATAAGCTGAGAGTAAAAAATAAGTGGATTTTTACGCATTGATAGAAATTTTGACTCGGGGTAAATGAACTTTCAGTTTTGTTGATAATTGAAAAAAGTTGTATAAAAGGTATAAATCAGAAAAAGAACTACTTTAAAAAAAGTTTATTTTTTTTAAACTTGCTGTTTTTGTATTAATTTTTTTCTAAAGTGTTATTTTGGAGGAAATATTTTCAGGCATTAAGAAAGAATGAAAATCTTAAGAAAGAAGAATAAGTAAAAAAATATGTAAGAAGGAATAAAATATTCTATTTTTAAAAGAAGAGCACGTGATTTGTTGTTGTAATAAAAGCAGGAGGATTATACAATCCTTTGTTGTTCTTTTTATTATTTAAGAAAAGGAATTTTCGCATTCCAAAATTCTTCCGAAATGTTTCCAAAAATTATATATACTCTCAAAAGGGAGTTAGGATATTTATCTAACAAAAAAATCTAAAAAACATTAATGGAAAATTCAACACGTGTTTTTTTTTTTTTTTTTTTTTTAAAGTTAATTTGTGTTCAACATTTGTTGCAGATATGGCCCCATACCTTAAACCCAAATAGCTATACAGATTCCAGTCTAGTAATTTCGTGATTTTATTCGGGATATCTAAATTAATCTTTTTCTTTAAGTCAATATCGAAGAATTAGAAATATTAAAAAAAATAAAAGAAATTATGTTCATTTGTCATAATAATGCGTTAACGCAAGAAATCTCCATTTCAAATTCTAAGAGTGAAGATGGCATTTTTAAGAAGTATAGGCAGTCAACAAGGTTCTGGCTGAGTTCAACATTTGTTGCAGATATGATCCCATATCTTAAACCCAAATAGCTATACAGATCATAATCTATTAATTTCGGGATATCTGAATTAATCTTTTTCTTTAAGTTAATAGTAAGGAATTGGGCCTGAATGGCCGAGTGGCTAGCGCTCGGTACTACAGGTTTCGGGTTCGAGTCCCGGCGGTGCCATGGTTGTTTGTAGTGGTCCGGAATCCACTTTAAAAAGCAGGTCCCGGTCTAATAGGATCGTAGAGCGTTACGAGAGCATTGTTACTCCGCGTCCGTGGCTTATCTTCAAGTTACTTGCACTATCAGGCACTTGCCTTAAGGCATCCAAAAGACCAAGCTGTCTGTGTTTGCCAGCTGCATTAGAAAAAAAAAATATTAAGGAATTAAAAGTATTTAAAAAAATTAATTTATGTTAATTTGTCACTAATAGTTTCAAACGGAGAAAAACATCTTTCAGTAGAAATCTCCAATTAAGATTCTAACAGTGAAGATGCCATTTTTAAGAAATAAAGGCTGTCAACAGGGTAAGATATCGACAGATTTTCTATTTTGGTATTTTTTCACTTTGGTGTGTTTGACCAGCTAGAGATTTAATTCTAAATAAAATTAGACATAAATTCATTTTAAGAAGGATAATGATTCTACACTATTTCTAGAATATAAAACACGAATCATGAAAAGAGTTTATAGTATCAATAATGCTGATTTATAAAATGCAATACAATTTCCACTGACTACCCAATGCATTTTTTTTTTTTTTATTTACAAAGAAATGACAGTCAGAGTAGAAATTAAATAATATCATAAAAGGAAAAGATGTAAAACAGTAAAAAATAAGACCTAAATTAATATCCATTTTTTAGTGGCTTTTAACTTTTTTTATAATGGGTTTAATTTATAATTAATATTCATAAAATTCCTCACTAACTCTCAATCCGATTTAAACAACAAAATTTATTAGTAGATCTATAATGATTGAAAGGAAGCTGTTTGAAAAATTTACCATTTATGTATTAAAAAACAAGCTAAAATGTTTTGTGCTTAAACGTCTCTCAATTATTTTATGTTCAATTATATTAGAACTATAATTATATATAAGATGTAAAGGTTTCATTTAGCTGGATTATATCTGATTAAAAATGTTCAGTAATAATAAATTTCAGAATTGTTTAATACATAGTGGGCTTAATTTCTAATTAATTCTACACTAAATTCCTCACTAGTTTTAGCCGTATTTAAAACATCAAAATTTAGTAAAAGATCCATAATAATTGAAGGGAAGTTATTTGAAAATTTAGCATTTGTGTATTAAAAAACAAGCTTAAGTGTTTTTAATTGTTATATGTTCAATTATACTAAATTTACAACTGTAAATAAATTGTAAAGGTTCCAGTAAAAGGATTCATTTAGCTCAATTATATCTGATTAATAACAAATTCCTGAATTGTCTGATTAAATATTAAAATATGCTCAATAAAATTTCAATATTATTCAGCAGACAAAAGGCAGTATTAATTATCTTTATACCTTTCATAGTTTATAATAACTTTCTTATAAAAGATATATTTATAGTCAGAAATGGTTGCGATTTATGGGAATTTTTAAAACAACATTGCTGAAGAATATAATAAGCATATAGATAATGAGGAAATAAAACAGAGTTTTTATAACGAGAATCAAGACTAATTCCTGATTTGAATCTATATTTCTCACTATTAGAATACTAATCATTTTATTTGCCTTTTATTCAGACAGATTTTTATTTTAAATCCCACGTAAGATTGTCAGATATATGCAGATACAATTTATAAATCCTAAATCCCCACAATCCGCAGAATAATAATTAATATTCCTATCAAATCTATCAAACAAGAAATTTTTGTTCATAAAATAAAAGGAATTTACGTGGTTGGAATTATCTTTTAGGAAGGAATTATGACAGTACTTTTGGAATTATGACAGTACAAATATTAATTGTCAAAGAAAATTTTAAAGAATTAAATATTCAGACATGTAAATAGTTTCTTTAAAAATTCTTCTCTTATGACTTGCTAGAGATATTAACTCCAAAATGCAAAAGAAAATGACAAATTATGGATAAAATGGAAATAAGGAAGAAATAATAAATTAGGAATAAACTTCGTATCAAACGCGAAATACAACTGTAACTGAAATTATGTTTAAACTATTATTGAAACATTAAAAAGAAGCAAAATAAAAAAGTAAGCCTTTCATTGTAAAAATATAAATATTGTAATTAAAAATCTTACTAAGAGCATTATATTATCCTCAAAACAGATCATATATTTTTTAGATGTAAATAATTGTTGAATAATATTTAAAGTTAAAAACATGAGTTTAATTCAATTATAGCTTATAAAATAATTACTATTATGTTTTATAAAACATATGAATAAATTAAGTAGTAAAACTACGTGATATATAAATAGCATGTTTAACAGTTTAATTTATTTCAGTATTAAGAATTTAATGCAAATATTTATCTATATTAAATAATAATCTATAATAGTTAATAAACTTTGGTTATATGCATTATATGTATACATGTATATATCCCAAAAAAAAAAAAAATCCGCAATTTGCATAATCACTTTAACTTGCGTAATACTCGATTATAAAAGTTAAGATATTAAATTCAAATATTACACAACGAACTATTTTAAAATACTAATTACTGTAAAGACAGACTAAAGATAATGTTTATAAATTAATATATTAATTCTTTTCTATAAAGATAAAAAAATTCAAAAGCTTCTTAAGAGATCAATGAAAACAAAATCAAACAAAACAAAACAAAAAACAACATAACTATTTTTAGCATTTCTAAATGTATTTCAGAAACTTATATGAAGATAAAAGCGAAATTATATTTCAATAATTTTGCAATATGTTTTTTAAATAGAAATGCATATTCTTAAATATCCATTTAGAGATATTTAGTTTCAATAAATTCGTCAATTCTTATTTATTTATTTTATCATTTCAAGGACGAAACAGAAAATATTCAATCGAAAAATCCGGTTTCTGAAGGAACACTATTCATATGTGCATTTTAATATGTGTGTTATGAAAGGTAAACAATGAACATTCAGTATTTTACATATGAATGTTTAAGAATAAAAATCTATCGCATTTCATTGAATATGTGAGAAAGTTCTTCACTAAGTCACCTGCTACCACAATAGGATTATTTTATTTTTCCAAGTTCTTAAACTGAAGAAAGAAGTATAGAAAAAGGAGGATAGAATGTAGAATTTTTCGTAAATTATGCAACTTACAGAAAAAGTTTTCTATTGAAAAAACACCAGCTTCATGAATGCATTTTTTATAAGTTGATGACAATACAAGAAACGGATTTATCTGATTTCATTCTAGAGTGGTTTTTATTTATCTATTTGTTTATGTATTTATTTTTTGTATTTCTAAACGTGGAATTTTGGACACTGTAAACAACAATTTTCTCAATTTATCAACCAGTTATGTTATCTAATCAGTTTAACCGTATTAAATATTAACGATTTTTTTCATCCGTCCATTTAATTAAATAAATGCAATAGTGAATTCGGATATTTAATCACATAAGTAGGGAGGCAATGTGACATATTTAATAAGTATGTGTTTTGTCGTTAGAAATTTTCAAAAGTAATGTCCACCCTTCATATGACACACTTTATTATACAGATAATTTTATGCAGAACCTGTGGTAATAACAGATGTGGCTAATGTGTTGATACATTAATATTTTCTCCCCGCCTTCCGTTCCTGTATTCAGTATATCTAAATAGAGCTTAATATTCCTTCAAAGAGCCTTTTGTTAATGCATTAATAAGCAATGAACCCTGCCATTTATTTTTTCCACTAAAGACCTCACCCCGTAAGTCTTATATTAATATGAGATCTTATATGAAATTACTCAGCTTAGTTTCAGCTGTGACGTATACAACAATTATTTTTGAAAATTTATTATAAAAGCAAATTATGCTCTGTTTTGGTTTAAAACTTTTTCAGGTCCTATTGGAAATAAAAAGAGGAAGGCATCGGCAAAATTTGATAGTTAGTTTTGACTAACTTTTGAATCCAAATAATATGTTTGTTTTTCGATATATCATAAATTAAAACTCAACAATTAGAATCAGAGAATATTTCTAACATTCAAAATTCAATTAAATTTCTGAACAGAAACTAAAAATTAATTTTTAAAAACATTCTTAGTGAAAAGATCATGCTAAATCATCTAATGTATTTAAATATATTATATCTTTATCTAATGTATTAATAATGTATATCCCTGTAACGACTTTCTGATTCAAAATTTATCATAAAAGCAAATTCTGAAGTGTTTTGATTAAAACTTTTTCAATTGGTATTAGAAATAAAATGAGAAAGCTATCTGCAAATATTTTTAAACATAGTTTCACTTGATAGTTAGTTTTGACTAACATTTGAATCCGAATAATATGGTTATTCTTCTAAATTTCATAAATTAAAACTCAACAATTATAATCAGAAAGAATATTTCTAACATTAAAAATTCAATTAAATTTCTAAACAGAAATTAATTTTAAAAAAAAAAAATCTAAAGAAAATTATTAAAGAGTATTTCGAACATTCAAAATCAAATTAAATTTCTGAACGGAAACTAAAAATTAATTTTAAAAAAATCTAAGTGAAAAGAGCATGCTGAATTGACTAATGTATTTCTTACAACTTTCTAGGGAATTTAAAAGTTATTAAAATTTCTCAGACAGCAAAAAAAAAAAAAAAAAAAGTCTTTAATTAATAAGAAATTGAAAATTAAAAAAATTCTAATTTAAATAAAATGATGTTGTTAACATTGATAAAACTCAAACTCAAGATTTTCCTGAAATAAATCAGAATTTTAAATAGATGAAGGGAAAAAATTCATAATATATTTCTGCAAAATTACCAGATAATATGGAGATACGGATATTTGATATTTATTTTACTGTAGCAAAACTGCTGCTGTTACTGTAACGAAACAAAGATAAAAAATATAACTATCTATTATTTTGTGTTAAAAAAGTCATTATTAGTATTTTTAGATTGAATTCATAGACTCATTCATTGGTTTCTTTATACCATTATTTGAAAATTTTATTTCAATCCTTAACAACTTCAATGACTGTCTCAATTATTTTGCATATTGGAGTCTTTTAAATAAAGGAGGAAATCATATTGTGCGCATTATAAAAAAGATACAAAATTTTCACAAATTGAATTAAAAACTTTTTTTTTGCTTAAAAATTTGATAGGAATGCTTAGTACATTTAATGCAATTTATAACTCTTTGAACTATGAATTTTATATACTTAATTAGAATTTACTTAGAACAAGCTGTAAAAATTTCTAAAGCACTTTGATGAGCATTCTTTTTCAAAAGAAGAGACTTTTTATTATCTCTCAAAATCAACGAGGTCAATTAAAAATCTAATCTTAACCAAACAGGGGTGGGAAGTGGGCAGAAAAGATCACATATGAGGAACAATTCTTCTAAAAATAATAAATAAACTTAAATAAAAGGAATTTTCCCTTTAATTACAAATTAAAAAAGGAAAAACAAATTTTTCCTTATTCACTAATTACATCTTTTTTACTCTTTTATCGAATGCACACTTAGGTTAGCAGCACTTTTTCACCATTGTTGTTGTCCACAAATACAATGAGCAGCGCTAAAAAACAACAAAGCCCTTTTATCGTGTGCTCATCTTTTGCTAATCACTTCCGATAACAGCAATCGCGCGAGAAGTCTTGAAGAGATCCAATCGACCGAGTAGCTTTCTATCTGCTCTCCGATCTACCCGATCTCTTTGTTTCAATTGGGTTTTAATTATTTGTTGACACAATAGCGACCCATTCTTGCGCGCCTTGTCATTCTGGGATTCGATAGCTTAATTGCCCAATTGGAGAAGTTAAGTGTTTTCTCGAGGTTGTGTTGGATAGGATGGAAACACAACCTCTAAGGTTGAGGATGTAGTGCGACCTTGCCAGCTGGCGGTAGAGAACAGCCGGTGAGATTGGTTCACCTCTTTCTTCAGACAACAAGTGATTTGCGAAGAGAAGTTATTGAACTTTAACCGCGTCGATGCCTTATTCCGGGAGTAAACGGGTTGCTTTGGGTCCCCCTTACCTTTTTTTTTTTTTTTTTTTTCCTCCGATCTTTCGCAATCTCTTTCTTCGCAGCCACCACCTTTAGTTATCTTCATATAAAAGATCCAGGTAGTTTTAAAAGGATTATTTTCTGTTAACTGACTTTTCTTTCTTTTTAGAACTTGGAGATCTGTGTTCTCTTTATTTGGCACTTAGATATTGGCAGTGCAATAAATCTCGATCTAACGAATCTCGCTTTAACGATTTTCTCATTTGAACACTTATTTTCACTGACTTAGATTTAGGTTCATTCAACCCTGAATCAATTTTTTTTTAATTTAGTAACTGGTTCCATGCAATGTTACAATTCTTAGTGTTTTCTTAAATATTATAGTTTACCTCGTTGAATTTTAGATGGTAACTTAATCATTTTTAAGGAATAAATCTCGATGCATTTACTTTAGTTTTAATGATTTTTCGTTTTAAATATTTGTTTTTAAGTTCGGGTTCATTGAACTCTGAATCATGTAATTTTGATTTAGTGACTTATGTAACGTTTTGAATATATTTTAAATATTTTTAGTAACATAGATTATTGTTGGATTAATATGAGAGACATTTTTATAAATCAAAATAGTTTTCTATTGCATGTAAAAATGAATTTCTTGATGCGTTCAATACGTGGGCTTAAGACCATATGCTTTTATTTTACTAAAACACCAAACTGTATTCCCTATTTGTACTTTCTAAGATATTTTTGATTTCGGTTATTAAAATTTCTTAACCTGCTCAAAGATTTAAAGAAACCAAAGATTACTGTGCTACAACGTTTTTGTTTATTTATTATAGTGGATATTTAGATTTCACACTTTTATTAATTTTTGTTTAACATTTTTTTATTAAATTAGTAATATTATAGGGAATTTAGCGAAACTTGAGAGAATTTTTCTTCAAATGGGGCTCAAGGAAACTTAAAGGTTGGACAAATTTACTGTTTGTCCTACGTTACAACTATAAAATTTCTTTGCATTAAAAAAAAAAATCTTTTTCCATATTAACAATAGAATTGAAAGAAATTGAAAACTATACACTATGCATGTAGTGTCAATGTTTTGAGAAAGCTGGTGATGTTTTTGAATTATTTAAAGAAAAATCTTTAAAGATGAATACATTTTCAAAGATTTGTTTCAGATTTATTTTTGATTTTTATTTATAGAATTGTTGCAGACTTTTATTTGTATCAGATTCAGATTAAAAATTTGATGTCAAACTTAGTATTTAAAAAAAGGTTACTAATAATAAGATACTTATTGAAGATTTGTAGTCGTTTAATGAAAACTTTAAACAAATAAGATATTTGAAATCAAATTCCATAAACAATTAAAATAAATCGCGTGAAGTTTGTTCAAGTTCACTACAGTAAGATCAACAGATTCCTCACGATAATAATTAAAATAACAGCTATGAGGTTCATTTTACCATATTTATGCTATTTAGTTAGGAGGATAAATCGTTATGTAAATTTCAGTACCGGAACTTCAGTAAATTGAATATAAAAGCATTAAAAATCTCACAATTTATTTAAAATTTCATTTGCTGTTTTTAAGCAAATATTAATCGCAATATTAATATGAAAAACATATTAATATTGCATAAATATTATAATGAAACTTATTTTAAAAAATTTGTGTAAATTTATTGCATGCCTTTTTTTTGTAATAATAATAATAATAATAATAATTTTTTGATATTTTATAATAGAAAAATTAAATTTAAAGTTAAAAAGAATTAATTGTTTATTAATTTTAATTATAAAACTATTTTTTAACTTCTAAAATACATTTTTGAATTGTGGAATCACATTTTGAGAATAAATTTGACTATGGGAACCCGTAATACAGAATTAGCTTGAATACAACCCAAATTTTGAGATAAATAAAATGTTTTTTATGATTTATTATGAACTGTTGGCATTTAAAAGAAAAAAAAACTGTCTATTTTTTATCTTATACTGCTGTTTTTGAAAATTTAGACATTTAGATGAAGATTTATCAAACATTTCTCTCTTAAAATTTTTTTATTCAGATCGCTGCTCGGATTATACTGCTGCTATACTGATAAAAATTCATTATGTAGTTGCTATAATTTTAAAATTCTCACTATGTTAAAATGCTCTCTTATTCAGAAAAAAAGAACACCAGTTATTTTTGAATTTTTGAACTCTTTAATAATGCCAAATAATTTTGGACTAACATTTTTGTACCAGAATTTACCAGCATTTTCGTCTAATGCCATTTAGTGTCTACAAATCAATTGAAACTATTAACAAAAGAATTTGGAAAATATATTCTTAAAAAAGCAAGATTCTAATTATTTGTGAACAGTTTGAACTTTTTCCCTACTATTCCTACTATATATATATATATATATAGATTTGTATATATTTGATAAACCCTCACGTTTCATAATGCCAATTTAGGTTGTTTTCTTTTTTTAGAAGGAGATGAATCCAAATTTTTTATTTACGAAGCAGCAATAATAGTTCTAAAAAATTCATATGAACTTGAATAAAGGAAGATTAATGGATAATGCATATTTTTGTTAAATATGTATCATATCAATCTGCAAAAAGGTAATTGAAGATTTATCAAAAACGCTGCTTTTGGGCCTTTTGATATTTAAAAAGCAAACAGTAGTTGGCCTTCAGCCCAAATCATTTGAATTCAGAATATTATATAACTAACAAAACTTTTAACTAACCTGTAGTTTACAACTCAGCATATTTTATTCTTGAGAAGTCTTTTCATTTGAACCAATTTTATACGCAGAACAATAAGGAAACAAATCTGTTGAATTAACATAAGCAGAAAGAGAAGAATAAAATGAAAATTTAGGTGAAGGTTATGTTACATGAAAACAGGTGTTAGTAAAATCCTCTACTTATTAGTAATTCAATTCAATATTTATCACAAAAAAAGAAACATTAGTGATAAATATAAATATAAATAGGATTTGATAAAGGAATTTAAAATATTACTTATTTCAATGAGAATGAGAAATATTTGAAAAATATTAAAGAAACACAATTAAAGCAGCAATTTTTGTAATTATTTTTAAACATTATTATTTTTTTTTTTTTGCTTCTTTAATTAAAGTAATCATAAACTGATTGCTTTTTGAAAATCAATAGCGTTTTCAAAAAGTATAATTTAATTCCTTTTTCTGTTTTGTTGGATTTAATTAAAGCAAAAAAAATTTGCCTGGGGCAGATAACTGTTTGCCTTTTTATCGTTTTGAAGGGATTTTATCTTAAAAAAACCAAAATATTTTATATATTGACTGCCAAATTAGTAATGAAATAAACAAATACCATCTTTTGTCCATATATCAACAAACAACATCAACCATCCAAACAATCGTATTTTACTTTAAAGAACTATTTAAACAGCTTTTCGATGAAAAAATAATTTAATTCAATAAACTCACGCAGCGCATATTTAGTAGACGTGTCTATCATAATTTAACAGTCTCATGTTTATACTAATCTAATCATTCATATCTTAAAATTCATTTTTTTTTTTTCTATTCTATTCTATTTTGTTTTATGAAATTATTATTATTATTATTATTATTTTGCAAATTAAAATCATGATTTGCTTTTTCCACACTTGTTGTTGTTCTTTGACAAAAATTTTTTTTGTCCAATTGCTATAAGCGAAATACCAATTACACGAATAAATGGATGCTAATACAATAACTGGATGTTTAAATTAATTGATTTTAGTGATTTGACAACATTTGGAATTAAGAGCTAATAAAATTTTAAACACTGTCAAGGGAATTCTAACTAGCTAATGGAAAATTTATATAAAAATTAAGTATGTTCTACAAAATAAATGTATAATTAAACTTATTATAAAACCCTTTTAGCTTAGAAAGTCATTTAGCTTTCCAACTAGTTCATTTGTACATCAAAGAAAAACTGTACTCATGCAAGGTAATCACTAATAGTTTAAAAGATATGCAAAATATATATGGCTTTCAAAACAAAAAATAGTAAAAGAAGAAAAAAAGTTATTTACCTTTGTGACTGAATTTGAGCATGTGGACTTCGCAATCATAATGCATATGAAAAAAGTAGTACCTTTTCTTTCCTGAATGTTCACAAAATAATAAATCAAAAATAATCCACGATAATGCATAAATATTTATGAATTCTGATATTTTTACATTAAGCACTTGGAAATAGATGTGAATGTGTTTTGGAAGAAGATAAACAGATGCTTGGATGTTCATTCATGTCCTTTATTTCTTAAATATTATATGAGGACTGACAATTTTTGAAATAATGTCTGGGTATGTTATAACTACGAATTTATTAGCATGGCTCTTCAATCATTTCTCAATGTTGGGTGAATAAAATTCATCTGAATATTTATGCTAACCATGAATGTGGTAAATTAACGAAATTTTTTTTTTAATCGGCACACGGAGCTTGTATAGAAATTTCAATACCAATAAGATTTTTAAAAATTGTTAGAATATTTTACATATTCGTTTTATATAAGCGTTACTAAAGTCGTGTCTTTAAAATAAGGAAAATAACTAATAACTAATAATTAAGCTTCCAGATTAGAAGAAATATATTAAATTGTTAGCTCAAATAGTTTACTCATTCTGTTATTGTTCAGTTAGTTGTTTGCTTATTCTATTGTTGCTCAGTTAGTTTGTTCATTATTTTTAATATTGTTTGCTCATTCTATTATTGGTCAGTTAGTTATTTGCTCAGTTAGTTGTTTGCTCATTCTATTGTTACTCAGTTAGTTTGTTCATTATTTTCAACACTTGTTTGCTCATTCTATTTAAAAATATTTGAAAAGGAGAGATTCAGTCTTGAATCGTGAATCTATGAATTATAGAAAATTCTTACGCGTTTTTTTTTTTTTAAATCAAATCTTAATATTACTGTTGTCTATAAATTTTTTACTTAACATGAAAATAATAATAATAATAATAAACCTAGTAATTTCTAATCTAAGTAGTTTGAGCATAACTATCATAAAAAGCCAGCTTAAACTTAAAAATTAAAATAATTACAAATAATCCTTTATTTAAACAAAATTGGTCCCAATCATAAACATACTGCTCTTAATTTTTAATCATTTTTTTAAATGAAAAGAGTTATTTATTTATTTTTTTTGCTTTTAAACTATGTAACCCGATCGTAAGGTTACCATGTTTAATAAAGATAATTGACGTTATAATCATAATGTATATTAATAAATGCATTTGTTACGCCTAATGATCCAAAGTGACTGAAAAGAAAATTATATTAATAGTCTGAATTATTTTTTATAAACTAAAAAGGACTTATTAGTAATCATTATTTGTGAAAAAGATATTAATATTTGCGAAAATTCCCAGTACAAATGAATATCCATTAAGTTGATCATGATAATGACAGCATTTATTTTCTTCTTTGCAAAACGATATCTCTTTCTATCTTTGATCTTTTGACATCAAGATTAAAATAATCGATTGCAAATTATCATTGACTAGGTGATCTCTTAAAAGTGTTCGTAGGGTGTCTATTGAATAGTTTTCTTTTAATTTAGAAAATGCCTTATTAGAAAAAGGTCTTTATATTATAATAATAATAATAATAATGGACAATAATATAATAATAAACGATATTAGAAAATGCTTTTTTTCTAGTTTTGATAATTTCGCAGAATATGATAACTGAATCTTATATTTTGTCTTTACATTTTTAAAAGATAAGTGCTAATAGAATTTTTGACTGGATTAAAATTATATGTTAGCAAAAACATAGTTCGTAATTCCACTCCATTTGAACTTCGCAGAATTTGTACATTTGTTTGGGTTTTTTAAATATTGATCCCTTAATTATTTCCTTATTATTAAATTCGATCGTTATTGAATTTTTATTTCTTTTACGCCTATTTAAATTTTTTAAATGGCACAAGTAGTCTCTTTTGAGGAATAAGCTAAAATCAGAAAAAAAAAAAAGAGAATTTCATTCAGTTCTTAATTAAAATTTCAAAATATTAAATTTATAAATGTCTCTTGAAAAGAAGGAATTATAAATTATTTTACTGTAGCATTTCCATTTTATTTTATTTATATTTTATTTGTAAAATATTGAGATATAGTGTTATACAATCCACAATTAGTTTGAAATAGTTATGGAAAAAATAATAGTATAGACTTCAACAGTTGAAGATTTTTAACTATCATTTTAATGATGGTGATTTCCAATTCATAAAAATCACAATTTGTTATGAATTAAAAACTGTCTCTTCATTAAGACAAAATACTATGAAAATCACTTCTAAGAAACTTCAATAAATCATATACCAAAATCATATTCAACAAATCATATACCAAAATCATATTCAACAAATCATATACCAAAATCATATTCAACAAATCATATACCAAAATCATATTCAACAAATCATATACCAACTAATGATAAATGAATAAATGTAACGAAGGTGTTATATTTTCTTCAATCTTCTATATACTGGACAAAATAGATTGCGAAATAATGTTAAACAACGATCTTTAAACCAACAGAGATTTAAAATTTTGACAAAACAATGGTTCAAAATTTTGAATTTCTTATTGAAATGGCTAAATTGAAATCACATTAAAATTTTTTATTGATATGAACATATTTAAATTTTTTCATTGATATGGAGGACATATTTGAATTTTTTTATATGGGCGTATTTGAAATTTTCCTATACAAGAATAAGCAAAAAACATTTATTATTTTTTAATAAGTACTGTGGCTATTTGTGATTTAATTTCTTCGCACTTTTTATTGGTTTGTTTGAACTTATGTTAAAACTTGTAAGAAAAGCATGCTTGGTTATCAGTTTGTTTATTGTTTTGTATCATTATTTAAATTTTTTTTATTTAATTAGATATCAAAAATGAAGGCATGTAATTATTCGTAATGTAATAATGATGTAGATAATGTGTTTTAAGTTTTATTTATTTTTCTTTTATAAAGATATATATGTTTTGATTTGTTATGTCTCACTTAAATTTTCTTGTTCTCTACATGATAAAATACGTAACACGATAAAATTAATGTAATCATTTTTCACAAGATAATTAATTCTAACAATCGATTTAGTTGTTTCTCTCTTACTCTCCATTAAAAAGGAATCTAACTGAATACCTTTGCAGCAAGACTTTGCAATCTCAGCCATAAAAAAAATCAAACGAAAGAAAAAAAAACATGACTTGCCAGTTTCTGGTTCTGGTAAATAAAACTAAGAGATTCTAATAACTGGTGTGACGGCCATCATTTTAACCTCACCTATAGGTCATCTGCCTTGCAATAAAAATCAAGTTTTAACAATATCACTGGTTTAGGTCGCCTAGAAACCAGTATTAGATTAATTTTATTTGAATTATTTTTAGTATAAAAGTAATTCATATCAGTTACTTAAATAGTTACTTTTTCAACAATTTGTAGTACATTACTTGCTTGCATTAGAAGTTAAGAAAATTTTGTGGAAATTGTATCTTTTAGTTTTAAAAAGTTTTCCATGTTATTTTGCACAAAAATTTTCCTAATATTTTCAATAAATTAATGATGAAAAATATAATTATTGTGGTTTTGTTTTCAATTTCAATAAAAATTATTTCATGAAATTTTTTCAAGTTCACAAGTAGTTTAAGTAGGACGATGAATTATTTATAATGATTGGATTGCTATTTAAGTCTATTTTAAATTAAGTCTTTAATATGACATTCATATTGTAGATAATAAAGCAGAATTTTTTTATAAAATAATGAATTCAATTTAATTTACAAAATGTAACGCTTTCAGAATAAAAAACCAAATTCAATAATTATATATGAATGTTCCCCATAGAGACCTAAAAGATATTTTTATTTCTATTTAACTGCACTTATTTCTCAGAAAAAAAGTAGTTTTAGGAGTGAAAAATAAAAAACAATGCCATATTTTCTGCTATTTTGAACCGATATTGTAACATGCTATTTTTGAAAATTGATTGATTGTCTTATAAGTTCAAAAAATAGATATTTTTGTATAATTATCCTATTTGTGCTTTTAGACAAAATCATTATCATTGAAATTTTAACTACAAAATTAAAGAACATTTTAGATATTTCAACTGAACTTGTCCAATTTTTTTATTCTTGATAAATGTGGAATTAAATGTGTTTAAGTAACTTTTGGTGTCTTTTTTATTTCATTTAAACCATTTACCATGTGTGTGATTGATACAATTTACAATTATATACTGCTTGTGTATAATTATGTGTGTGATTGATACAATTTACAATTTTTTATTTATAAATATATATATAATTGTAATTTTAAAATGTTTTTTGAGGCTTATAATCATGTTGGATTTTCCCAGGTGAAATTTAAAAATAAACAAACAAATAAACAAACACTAGTAAATAAATAATAAAAAATATTTTATTTAAGAATTATTAATTCACATGATATATGAACATAAATATTGGTTAATATTCTGCATGCTTAGATCCTACCTTTGACCGAATGCCATTTTCTCTGGTTTCTGCCATTTTTTTTATTATAATTAAATCATATTTGTTGCATGTTAGTGCAGTGCAAATGTAAGCAAAGTGTCAATCATGCTAAGATGAACAATATTCGAAAAACTGTTAGTATTCATATTAATATGACGTATAAATTGCAGTTAAAAATAGAGTTTTTTTTCACCTGAATCTGAATAAGTTGAGTTTTTTCAATCTCATTTTGATAGCATGTAATACCGATTGATTCTTTTTACAAAATAAATAAATAAACAAATAAAATAAAAATTAATAAACTAGAAATAATAAATAAAAATAATATAAAACATCTAAATATGTTGTATAAAAGTCCATTTTATTGGTTTTATTTAATAATACAATCCTTTATAATGAATTAGCATAGTTTTTCCTGAATATCCAAAAGGTTAAAAACCTGAATTTGAATATATTATATATTTGAGTTCATCGCTAGAATATTGTGTAAATAAATAAATAAAAAATAAGGATGAAATAACAAAGCAAATATAACAATAGGAAATTAATTTAAAATAAACTGCTGTTCTGTCAATTTTTATGACTGATTTTGTAGTTATTCATTTTTTTTCTTCTGATAAATACGAGATATGTACTAATACAATCAGTAAAAATATATTTGAATATTTAATAGGTTGGAGACTTGAATTTAGATATTTTGCAATTGAGTGAGTCGCTTTTATATTTAAAAAAAAAATAATAATATTAAATTGGTATTTATTGTTATTATTTAAAAAAAAAATTGTTTAATAGAAACAAAATAATTTATTTAAAATAAACTGCTGTGTTGTAAATTTTATGACTGATTTTGTAGTCCTGCATGCTTTATTTTTCCTTTTTTCCGGGTAAATACGAGAATACGTGAACAAACTAAAAAAGCGAAATATGAGATATGCACTAATACAGTCAGTACAAATATATTAGTAAAATATTTTTGAATATTCAATAGGTTGGAGACATGAATTGAAATATTTTGCAATTTGAGGTCTTTTATATTTCTTAAAAAAAAAATAATTAGTTAGTATTTTTTATTATTACTTTTAAAATAAAAAATTAGTTTAGTAGAAAGAAAAATTTATTTAAAGTAAAGAAAAATTGTGTGAATTTTTATGATTGATTTAAGAAGCATCCATGTTTAGTCACTTTTATATTTTTGTGAATAAAAAAAAAAATAGTTATATATTTTGATTTATATTTTGTAAATAAATAAAAATATGATTGAGCAGAAAAAGTAATTCATATACTAATGCATTCAGTCATATAGTATTAATAAAAAATAATAATAATTTATTTAAAGTAAAAGAAAATTTTACGAATTTTTATGATTGATTTAAGAAGCATCCATTTTATATTTTGTAAATAAAAAAAACAATTAGTAATATATATTTCTATTTATATTTTGTAAATAAATAAAAATTGAGCAGAAAAAGTAATTCATATACTAATGCATTCAGTCATAAAGTATTAATAAAAAAAAAAAATTCTGAATATCCAATAGGCTAGAGACATGGATTTGGATAGAATGTTTACGTTCGCTGTGATATTTTGTGATGTAATCTTATTAGTTACACTCTATCTCTTTCTAGATTCGTTGCTAGATTGTACACTTTTTTTTTGTCAACTATTCCCACTAATATTAAATCATAAGACTGATACAAAAAAAATTTATATCTGCGGGAAATGTGTTTAGCCTATGGAATATTTATTAATTTTGGGAAAGTTTTGTAACGTGTGGGAGTTGCAATTGTTATTCATCACCCTTCTTATATTTGACGATGTGCAGTGTACATTTACATTTTCTTTTTCTAAGCACAACGCACCAATGAGAGGTGCCGTTTACGGGGAGGCTTTATTGAAGTGGAGCTAGTGATAAGCACAGTGGAAGCCCCGAACCTGAAAAAGAGCAGCAACCTGAAATATGAATGATTTTCGGCATATTTTCTCTCTGCAAGTAATGTTTTTTTTGCTTGCTCTGCGTCAAGAAACCCAACGGCTAGAATTGCTTCCGGTTATCGGCAACCCGTTCAGCGCAAGGAACTTTTTTTTATGGAGGGGGGGAAGGACATTCGCAAGCACGGGTTACCATATTTGGCAGTGCAGCAAACCTGTCTTCGTTGCAACCGTCCCGCGTTTTGGTGGATTTCTTTTGCAAGGGGAAAAGGGTTAAGGTGAAGTTTTGTTTTGTTTTTTTGATCTTTCCTGAGAAATCTGGGCTATTAATATAGGTGGAATTAAAAGGATGAGTGTGGCATTAGAGGATTCGTAAAAGATGAGACTGGATTAAGCAAATTCGAAATCAATATTTTTATCCGCGAAGACGCTTTTTCTTCCTAATGACGCCGCTTCGCGAAGGCATGTAAAAAATATCGATTAAAATAAAGATTTTACCCTTTAAAGCTGTCGTGGGTGCGGTTACTTTGAACTAAATTGGTATTTAAAATGCAGGGAAGTGTCGTACCATTGTATCATATGAGGACTTTATTCTGGATGATAATCTTTTTTTTTTTTAAACATATATTGTTTATAATTTTTTTTCTCTCGTAAATATACATAATAGTATATCTTCTAAAAAAATTAAAGTTGCAAATTCATTTTAGATGAATTTTCTCATAGTTAGAAATATTTCAATCTCTAGTCAATACACTCTAGATGGTATAGAGTTTCTTTGTCGTACCATTGTATCATAAGAGGACTTTATTGTAGATGAAAATCGTTTTTTTTTTAGACATATATTGTTTATAATTTTTTTCTTTCGTAAATATGCATAATAGTACACCTTCTCAAGAAATTATAGATGAAAATTCATTTTAGACGATAATTTAATTTTATCATCTTTTTCACTTTCAATCTCATTATAATTAACACTTTAGTTGGTATATTAAGCTTTCCTAAAGAAAATTCTTTTAAATCTTTCAAATAAAGCAAATTTTAAAACAGATGCCATTTGTTAAAAATTTTAACATATACCGAAAATCTAAAATTCAAGTAAATCTTGAAAATTAGTCATATAATCTTGAAATTATGTGAGTAAATTGCTTACCGTAAATTTTGCAAATAGTATTTAAAATGTAGGGAATTGTCATACCATTGGATCATATGAGGACTTTATTCTGGATGATAATCTTTTTTAAACATATATTGCTTATAATTTTTTTTTCTCTCTCTCGTAAATATGAATAATAGTGCATCTTCTCAAAAAATTAGAGATGCAAATTCATTTTAGATGTTGATTTAATTTTCTCATTTTTAGTAGTATCTCTAGTCAGTACGCTCTATACCTGGGTAATACTCTATACTACACGAGTACACTCTATACCGTGTTAAATATGATATACACTCTATACCATATTTAAACTCTATACCGAGTTTCTATGTCGTACCATTGTATCAAAGAGGATTTTATTGTACATGAAAATCGTTTTTTTTTTTTAAATATATTGTTTATAATTTTTTTCTTTCTCGTAAATATGCAAAATAGTACACCTTCTCAAAAAACTAAAGATAATTTTCTCATCTTTAGAAATACTTCGATCTCATTATAATTAAGTAGTTGGTATAGAGTTCTCTAGTTGGTACAAAGTTTCTCTTTAGATAAACCTTTTTTTTTTTTTTTCTACTAAACTTTCTAGAAAAATTCCACTAAATCTTTCAAATAAAGCAAATTTTAAAACAGATATCGTTGGTTAAAAATGTTAAAATATACCGAAAATCTAGAACTTCAGTAAATATTGAAAATTATTATGAAGTAAATTACTTACCATAAATTTTACAATTGGTATTTAAAATGTAGGGAATTGTCGTACCATTTTATCATAAGAAGACTTTATTATGGATGGAAATCGTTTTTTTTTTTTTTTTTTTTTCAAACATATATTGTTTATAATTTTTTTTCTCTCATGAATATGCATTATAGTACTCCTTCTCAAAAAATAAAGATGCAAATTCATTTTAGATGATAATTTAATTTTTAGAAATACTTCAATCTCATTAATAATTAACACTTTAGTTGGTATAGAGTTTCTCTTTATATAACCCTTTTTTCCCCACTAAGCTTTCCTAGAAAAATTCTTCTAAATCTTTCAAATAAAGCAAATTTTAAAACAGGCTATCATTGGTTAAAAATTTATACCGAAACTCTAAAAAACTTCAGTAACTCTTGAAAATTATGTGAGTAAATTGCTCACCATAAATTTTTTAAAGAAAAATTTATCACAATTTTAACATGGACGTGACAGCAATTAAATAATTTAAAAAGAGTAATTTTTTGTGCAATGATAAAAAAATGAAAGGATTCTAAACTTTAAATTCAGACAATTAGATATATTATTAGAAATACTTCAGTTTAATTATAATTAACACTCTAGTTGGTATAGAGTTTCTCTTTATATAACCATTTTTTTTTTCCCACTAAGCTTTCTAGAAAAATTCTTCTAAATCTTTCAAATAAAAGCAAATTTTAAAACAGGTTATCATTGGTTAAAAATGTCAACATATACCGAAAATCTAAAACTTCAGTGACTCTTGAAAATTATGTGAATAAATTGCTCATCATAAATTTTTAAAGAAAAAAATTGATCACAAAATTTTAATACGGATGTGACAACAATTGAATAACTTAAAAAGAGTAATTTTAGTGCAATGATAAAAAAATCAAAAGGGTTTAAACTTTAAATTCAAGGCAATTTGATACATTATTTATAGCTGTTTTACTCTATAAAGAGAACAAGAAAATTGTGCAAAATTATTTCTCTTTCAGGTACAAAATAAAAAAAAAAAAATGTGAATCAGAATAGCTTTATATAAAGAAAAAAATGTTTGGTTATTATTATCCTTTAATACCTTAAAAGGAATAAAATAAACCCAAAAAACAATAGGTGACTAATTTTATATACTTTTTGTTAATTATCAAATTAATTAATTTATTTATTGATACTTTCTATTTCAAAAAGAGAGAAAAGCTAAAAAAAATTTATAGAAAAAATTAACATGAAACACACCCTCAATAATTAAATGAAAAATTCAATTAATCTTTAAACTTTGTTTAATAGAAATAAAGAAAACGAACTACTGAGCACAATATTACAGGACATGGTAATCATAATAATTTGAAATATTATTTTTAATGTGAAAATAACAGAGAAATAATAAAAGTGATAAAAAGCAACAATTAAAACACTTTCCTCATATTATCTTAATTAATGTTTAAAAAGATGAAGAAACATTTTTAAATCTGTAACATATAGGAAATGTGATCTTCTGTGATGCGTTTGTTATTAATAATCTAATTTTTGAGTGTGTTTTATTTTTAAGAGCTTATTTGAAGGTTTTATTTTAATCACGACAAGATAAATTTTTATTTATTTAAATTCTTATGTACAGAATTAATATATATTCTTTCATCTATTTCATAACAACTTAACCATGATTTTTCACTTTAAACTTGTACCACATAACCAAATTAAGTGATGCTATAAATAATCACTATTAGAATTAAAGGGAAAAAAGCACATCTCTATTTCTGTAAAAAAAAAAATTAAATTAATTAAAATTAAAAAAGAAAATAAAATAATAAAATAAATTAGTTGCTTTTTATTCTATTTGCAAGAAGAATTTTTTTTTTTTTTTTTAAAGTTATTTACTGAAAAATCCTTTTACTATAAAAACTAACTAACTAACTAAATAAATAAAAACTAAAAAAAGCTTCCCATGTCAGCATTCATAATATTTTATTCAACGTTATAGGTTTTCTCTTTGAATATTATAATAATAGATTGTATAGGTAACTATCTTTAAAAATGGGAGAATTTTTTTTTGATTGTGTCAGAAACTTCTACATTTACAAAAGATGTAAAAAAAGCGATATCCTTAAAGGTATAAGAACTTTTTATTCATAATTTACTATAAAAAAATAAATGGGCATACACATAATCATTTTTTATGTTGATAATTTTTTTCTGGCTCCTGTATTGCTGTCTATACAATATGTATAAATGTAATCTAATGTAAATGTAATTAAAAACGATATCCTTAAAATTAAAAGACGCATTTATAATTAAGTATAAAAAAAAAATAAATGGCCACATACAGAATCTTTTTTTTTTATGTGATAATTTTTTTCTGGCTCCTGTATTGCTGTCTATAAAATATGAATAAAATGTAATCTAATGTAAATGTAATTAAAAAACGACATCCTTAAAAATTAAAAGATTCATTTATAATTAAGTATAAAAAATAAATGGCCACATACAGAATCTTTTTTTATGTGATAATTTTTTTTTCTGGCTCCTGTATTGCTGTCTATACAATATGAATAAAGGTAACCTAATGCAAATATAACTAAAAAGCGATATCCTTAAAAAAGTAAAAGACCCTCATTATTTATAATTTATTATAAAAAATAAATGGCCACACGTATAATAATCTTTTTATGTTTATAATATTAAAATTTTTACCTAGTTCCTGAATTGCTGTCTATACAATTTGAATAAAATGTAAACTAATGTAAATATAATTAAAAAACGATATCCTTAAAAGTAAAAGACCTTTTTGTTTTTAAAATTTACTATAAAAATAAATAGCCATACGCATAATCCTTTTTTTTTTTTTTTTTTATGTGGATAATTTTTTTCTGGCTCCTGTATTGCTGGCAATACAATATAAATAAAGTGTAATCTAATGCAAATATAATTAAAAAACGATATCCTTAAAAGTAAAAGACCTTTTAATTTATAATTTACTATAAAAAAAATTAATGGCCACACATATAATAATCTTTTTTTTATGTTTATAATCTTTAAATTTTTACCTGGTTCCTCAATTGCTGTCTATACAATTTGAATAAAATGTATTCTAATGTAAATATAATTAATAAGCGATATCCTTTAAAAGTAAAAGACATTTTTATTCTTAATTTGTCATAAAAATAAATGGCCACACAAATAATAATCCTTCTTTTATATTTATAGTTTTGTAAATATTTCCTGATTCCTCGATTGCTGTCTATACATTATGAATAATATGTAATGCAAAAAAAAAAAATAATAAAAATAAAAATAAATCCTATTTTATTCATTTCGAAAATATCGTCCTTGAAAAGATTTAAAAATTAGATTTTCTTCCTTTCAATCATCGAAGATTGAGTTTTAAGTACTTATTACGAATCAGGGTTGATAAGATTTTGCTAGACTGCGCAATTAGATTTCTCAATATGATAATTTAGCAAACCAGATAAAACAGAGTTAAATTTTCTATTTGCATGTTAATTAATTGATAAACATTTAAAATAGGTCAAGTCTCTGCCATTGATCAGAGAATGAATCAGTAGAAAAATGTGTTTGAAAATTCAATGCTATTTACATAATAAAAAAGAGCTATAGATGTTTTTTAATTTCATTTCTACATAGATTGAAATATATACACCCTACAATTATTTATAAATAATTATGTTTTATATGTGAAGTTATCTTAAAGATAATCTTAAGAGACTAAATAATTTTTTTCAGAGGAAAAAAACCGTAATTTAATCGAATCTACTTAAATATGCATCACAAATTTGTTATTTATTAAGCCTGATAAAAGGAAGAACTATTTAGGGAAAATTATTTCTTAGTAAAAAAAAATTAACATCAAGTAAAATATTAATCATGATATTTTAATTTGAGAATTGTGTTCAGAATGTCTTATTAGAGAAACTCAAAAGAAATCATCAAAAATTCGTAAATGAAGAAAAAAATTGAATTACTACAAGATTTAAATTTTAAAAAAGAAATTCATTCTGTAAAAAAAAAAAAAAAGATAATTAAATTAAATTAAAAAACATCTTAACTGGTGTTGTATTATTAAATAAATGAAGTACGCAAATGACATATGATAACAAAAACAAGATAACATAACAAATAATATAGCAAATAACAAAGACAAGATTCATCTAACTTTCTTAAGGGTTAATCATTAATCATCCGTATGTCGCTAACGTATTTTTTACATAGTTAAGAAGATCAAATTCTGTATAAAATTTTATTTAGTTGCTTAATTGTTATTATAACTATAATGGAAATATTTTTGGTTGATCTTTTCAGGGACATTTATATTTATGTTTAATTTATTAAATCAAAATTATTTTGAGTGAGAAAAATAAAAATTTATTGGAAAATTATTTACTACAAAATCCCTCAACAATTTAAAATAAAGAACACTTTGTAAGTTAGCAAAAGCGATGATTTTATTTTATGTAATAGCTTTTTTCATTGTAAATTTTGTAGTGATTAACTAAGTAGACCAAAATGGAGGGAAATAAAAAATAATAATGGAATTCAAAAACCTCCAAGATGTCATGACGAAAATTAAATAAGACTAATTCGCTGTTTTTATAAAAATGTAAAGAACTGATTTCATACTGTATGTAAGAAATCTTTTATTTGTAATTTATGATTAATGTTGATATTGCTTTGTAAATAATGTAATAATAGACTACATAGACCTATATTCTGAAGAAAAAAAATATCATTCAAAAATCGTTCAAGATTGGTATGCAAAAAAATTAGACAAACTTACAAAAACACACTAAGATATTAAAACAAAAATTAAATTTAAAAAAAAAAACTCTCAAAAATCTTCCAAGATGTCATGAAAAAAATTCAAACAGGTTTGCATTGAATACATGAAATATTTTCATTTGTAATTTATCATTAACTCTAAAATGCCAAATAGCTTGAATGTAAGGATACCGTTTTTTAATTATTGTAATAATAAACAACACAGAGAAATATCATGAAAAATAATTTGAATTCAAAAACTCTCCAAGATATCATGCCAAAAATTAAATAAAGACTAATTTGTTGCATGTGTAAAAATGTAAAGAACTGGTATGCACTGGTTGTATAAAATCTTTTTATTTGTAATTTATCATTATCGTTAGTGTAATGATATTGTTTTATAAATAATGTAATAATAAACTACATAGACCTATATACTGAAAAAAATATATATCATTCAAAAGTCGTCCAAGATGGTATGAAAAAATTAGACAAACTCACAAAAGCATCCTAAGATATTAAAACAAAAATTAAATTAAAAACTCTCAAAAATCTTCCAAGATGTCATGATAAAAAATTCAATAACACAAACTCGTTATATGTGTGAAAATGTAAAGAACTGGTTTGCATTGAATATAAGAAATATTTTCTTTTGTATTTTACCATTAACGCTAAAATGACAAAATAACTTTAATGTTAAGATACCGCTTTGTAATTATTGTAATAATAAACTATATAGAGAAATATAAAAAAAAAACAATGGAATTCAAAAATCCTTCAAGCTGTCATGACAAAATTAAATAACTCAAATTCGCTATAGGTGTGAAAATGTGTTATAGATTAAACTGGTATAGATTAAATGTATGAAGTCTTTTCATTTGTAATTTACCATAACTCTGAAAGGACAAATACATAAAAGCTATTTTTATTTATTGTTTTTAAATTTTTCTGGCTAAATGAATATCTATCGACGTAAAACGAATAAAACGCAGTCAAGCAAAAATTAAATAATTTTTCTTCACTTTAAAAATTCGTACATTATGAAATAAAAGCAGCAAGGAAAAATAATATTCAACGATTTAAATAATTATATTAATTTCTGGTACATTTTTAAGCGATACACGACATTTACGAAATATTCTTCTTTTCATTTAAAAAAAAAAAAACAACCTAATTTTAAAAACTGCC
This sequence comes from Caerostris extrusa, assembly GCA_021605095.1. NCBI lineage: Eukaryota > Metazoa > Arthropoda > Arachnida > Araneae > Araneidae > Caerostris > Caerostris extrusa. The sequence goes on along the minus strand of BPLR01013775.1, from coordinate 14,741 downwards.
ACGATGCCAAAGGAATTTACAACCGGAAATTAAAAAAAAAAAGACTTAACTAATTTGAAACATTCCTGTCTTATTATATTTCATTCCCAAATAAAAAAATTTAACTAATTTGAAAAATTCTTGTCGTATTATTTTTATAAAAAAGAAATCAAGACACTTCGTTTTAAAAGAATATAAAATTAAATTTCTTTAATTGAAATTATAAAGAATTCAAGAAATGCGGCAAGAAGGGAAGACCTTTTTCTTTTTGCAAAGAATGTCTCCGCGAATGATGCAATCCGTTTGTGTTGTTGATGCGCAGAACAAACATTGCAAAGCAGAGACGAATTCTTCGCAGAAAGGTACTTAGCGAACTGAAAAGGAGCTCCCGGAGATGAATCGGAATAGGAAAACTTAAGAATGTCGGAAAAGGAGAGGGAGCATTGATTGGCTATTAGCTGTAATCGGATGACAATGGAAGGAGAAGTAATTGTATTGAAATGAAGGGGGCAGCAAACAAAAGGCAACAATTCCTCGTGTGTTTTCAGGGTTAAAAACGACGGAAGGCTTTCTTTGGCACGGAAATACAATGACAGAAAGGAGTAAGCTCTAATGCGCGAGTTACTTACTTTTGATGGGTGAGATTGGGGTAGTTGGAGCAGAAATACAGACAACTTTTAATCGTACGTGAGAGCCTTGTTTGGAAAATGATTTAGTAGGTTCACGTGGGGGTTGCGTTTACTGAATTTATTTGTTGATTTTGTCACCGTTTAATAGGAAAGGTGTGCCAAGTTTTAAAATAAAAATAAAGGCGATTTTTTTTTTTTTTTTTTGTCTTCGCTTCTTTTACGCCTATTTAAATAAAAATCAGTAAACTTTTTTTTTTAAAATTATTAAAAATATTAGAAGACACTTTAACCTATCTGGCTATAGGTTTAATATAGGTTACTATTTAGGCTATATAGGCTACTATTTGGCCTATCTGGCTATAGATTAAATATAGGTTACTATTTGCTTTTGACATTATGTGCCAAAGCAAAACCTTATCTATTATTTTAAAATTAAAAAAAAAAATTATAATAAAGAGAGCATAATTATAAAGGTTTAGCTTACTTCTGAAAAATTATTTAATGCCCTATCGGACAAAAATAGTCATAGTTATGTTTGAGATATAATATTTATTCATAACCCTTTCTTCATTTTGAACTTCTTAACAATAAAATTTTTTTGTTTCATAAAAACTTCACATTTATGTGATTTCAAAATATGATTATGTGATTTCAAAATATATTACAAAAATATTTTGAAATATAAATACTCTATCTCTGACTCGTCATCCAATGACAAGGAGCTCAGCTAACGAACGCCTGCAGCTGAATCAGGTGCAGGTTTTCGTTGCAGTCACCGTTTACAGAAGCTAGAAGATTCGATAGTGATTGGGAGAACTTGATTAAGCGGTGAGTTTTGGTATGAGTTTTAGGCTACCTAGTGACAATTCTATCTTTTTCTAGCATACAATATACAGATGTGGGACAATTACCTTTGAAAGCCCACCGCAGGCTTTACTCTCCCTTTTATTGTCCATCCGTGGACTATTCGTGGTACGGATAAATAAAACACGAAGTCCACCGATGTAAGGGTATATATATATATGATTTTATTAACTGAAGTGAAAATTTTTAGTGGGATTATATGGCTTTATTAAATCTAAAATGTTTTAACCTATGACATAATTTTGCTCAACTATAAATTTTTTTAAACAGTTATTGTTTATTTTTCACGTGCTTAAGTAATGAAATTTCTTAAGCAAATGAAGTTTCTTTTTAGAGTTATTAACTAACAAAAAAAATTTTTGCAACAATATACATGTTTAAAACAATCTTAAAATTAAAATCATCTTAAACAAAAGCTCTTAATATTCGAATATTTCATTCATTACTAATAATCTGAATTATTCCTATTTCATGTTTAAAAATTATACTAAGCCGTTAACAATATTTAATCATTTATTAATTTTTGTGTCGCTATTTATTGTCATAGAATAGTACTTTTATTTTATTAGGTGAATTATTGAATCTATTTCGAAACTAATTTGATAAGAAATGCTTAGAATGATTCCTTCTGCAATATATGATTTTGAATAAATATATAGAAATGATCTTTCAAATAAATACAACCCCTTCACAATTTTATTATAATTTTGAATTAATGTAAAAAAAAAAAAATTAAAAATTTAAACAAAAGTGTATTTTTCCTTATGATCCTCATGTTTCCAATTCAATTTCCAGTGTTTTAAAAAATTAACTACATTTAAATGCTTAACAAAAAACTGACGCTTCTGTTATTGAACAAACCATTAAAAAGAAAGACACATTTCTTTTAAACAATATTTGTGAAAAAAAGCAATATAATTTCAAACCTCTTTTAACACTAATGAATGCTTTGTTGCAATCTATAAATATTTTTCTGAATAATATAGATGTAATTACACATTTTAAAAAATGAATTGGAAATTAAAGTTATTAAGCCTTTCTTTTCTTAACATTATGAAGTAAAAGAATGTTAAAAACACGAAAACTAGTTTCTTTTTCGACTACAAGATGAAAAGGAAAAAAAAAAAAAAAAACTTGCAATTATGAAAAATTCATTTTCTATTTATTGAAAGTACTTAAGACATCATTTCAAGCATTTGTTGTAACTAGTTTCAAATTTAATTACAATCAGTTGTCGATTGTGCTATCTCATAGCCATCAAAAGAAATTAAAAATAAAAGTTGAGTAGTAGCCCAGCCTGCTAACGCGTGAATTAGCGGAAGTGAAGGGTTTCTATATTGGACAGTTGGTTTTAGTTGAGCGGAACCAAACTGAAGACAACGGAATCGAAATGGCCAAAAGCGTTGAACAGTTGTTGTTCATCGATGCTGCAACTAGTTGTGACCTTGAGCTGAAAAGCAAGTCAAAAGGAACATTGACCTAATTGTACATTCGGCAATCTATCCGTGCATTAGAAAAGAGTCCGATTAGGATAGAACAAGATTTTACTTTTACCAATTATTAATAAAATTTTTGTTCCATTATTTAAATTGTAAAGGATAATTATACTAAAAATTATGAAGAAAAAGCTACATATCTTTTATATAACAATGCTTGAAAATTTAATGGATGGAGTTAAGTAGTGTATCAGAATTTTTCCCATTGATATTTCTGTAAGCAAAATTCATCAAAGGTGTGTCCTGTTATTAAGTTTTTATTATTTAATTTAACATTAAATCTATTTTTATATACAATCTTGTAACTTTATATATTTTATATAACAATGTTTGTAAATTCAATGGTTGGAGTAAGTAAAGTATCAGAATTTTTCGCATTGATATTTCTATAAGCAAAATTCACCAAAGGTGTGTCCTGTTATTAAGATTTTATTATTTAATTTTACATTAAATATATTTTTCAAAAGCTAATTTTGGTTTTATGAATAACTTCAAAAAGGAATCCATACATCTGAAGAATATTAACACTGAGACTTATTTTCCAATATATCAAATACTTTAATAATTCATTTATTGTAATATTATTTATAAATGCTATTAATATTTCGGATAATACACTTTTCATTTGAAACTTCTCACAAAAAATTTACTATGACACCCTTTTATCTGTTTTTGTCAGAGTAGCGTATTTAACAATGAATTGTTTCACAATAAAATAAATCTTACATTTTTAAGTCGTTAAAGAAAGGGGTCACTTTGAGTTTATATGCAATAAATTTGTCTTTTATATATTGTCGAAAATATCCAACTTATTTTTATGACTTTCATGAATACGTTTTTTAAATAAAACTTAAAATCGATCCATTAATTAGTTATGCCTGCATTGAGAAAAAGAAGTTCAGTGTACCAAGGATAAAATAGTGCACTTTCCTTTAACCGAGCAAAAGATTAAAATGCAGGAAAGAAACTTCTTTCCAAGACTGGTGAATATTAAACCGATCTTCCTAAAACACCATTTAGGGAACTTTGAGTAAAGTAACATGAAACTGTTAAAATGTTTAAAAACCCTGGAAGGGTAAAAGAAATAATAGTAAATGAGATAGATGAAACATAGATGCAAAGAAAGAGGAGGAAGAAATGTTTACTTTCTCATGTCTCCAAAGTGCTGTAGTCGGTCAATAGGTTTTATGAGAAAACTAAAACGGTTCTAACGTAAAGTGAGCCGTCTATTCACTCTATTTGCAGCCACTTTTCACCTCTATTTACCCTTTAAACAAAACCAAAAACCTTACAGGAACAAAGTAGAGAAAGACCCTTGAGAAAACGAAATCAATACCAAAATTTGTATTCAGCACAAAACTGCTAGAATTTGAACACTCAAAATAGGCTTTACAAAAATAGCCTATAAAATAAACGGATCGTTACGCGATTACGTTGTATTATCTTGAAAAGTACGCGTCATAAGTTTATGAGAAGAAAAGATAAGATTTTACAGCAGCGATAAAAATCTTTTATTCTCCCTCTTTTTCTCTACTGTCGCTTTAAATTTCTTTATCGCCCCATAACACTCGCTCTTTTTCCAGCATCCCAGCCAGTTTATTGGAGAGTCAACAAGAACTTGGAGGGGCACATGATAGAAATTGGGATAATAAGAGATCTAGCACCACACTGAAAGAAAGAAAGGAAAAAAAATTATTGGGAACATTTTACTCCACTCCACCTGCCGTTATCAGGATTAAAGTCGAGTATCGGAGTAAGTACACAAACTTAGACATGCTTGAGTCAAGTTTAGAAGGCTAAATTTCTTCCATCAAATCCCAGTTTTTCCTACCTGCCCTGAGAGATGAACTTTTCCAACAATGTCTATCCGCAACAGCACATTTCATCTTATCCTCTTGCCTTCCATATCGAGTGATCGTTTAATATAATGGATTAAAATACTAACCATAAGAAAAATTGGAAATTCGCAGTATACAACATGATGCCATCAACTTTGCAAAGTGAGTAGCAAAGAGTTGTCAAAATCAAATTGTCATAAGATTTCTAAATATATTTAAAGATTTTATTAATATCAATGTAATGACTAATTGCACTGAAATTTTATTCTATCCCGTAGGACTTTTAAATGAAGGTGAAAATAGGATATAAACCTTCATAAAGCTTGTCTATTGTTTTCAGATTTATGAAATTGAATGTAAGGTATGCATTTCATTAATGTAAGAATACTAAAATACTACCCCTGAATAAAACTGGAAATTCGTAATGGCATTAGGCAATCCAATATGATGCTATCAACTTTGAGAATTATGTAGCAAAAATAGCATTGAACCTAACTGCCTAATAGCTTTGAGAATCATTGTCAAGAAAATTTACATTTAAACTCAGAATAAAATTTCTTAACTAATTTTTTTGCGAGTTTTACTAACACCAATGTTAAGTCTATTTGCAATGAATTTTTAGTCTGTCCCTTGGCAATTATATAACCGTGCAGTGAAATTGAAAATAGGAATAAAGGCTGTCATTCAGTTGTCTTCAAATTTATGAGATTGATTGTAAGGTATGAATTTTATGTAAGAGAGAGAGAGAAAAAAGATTTATTAGTAATCAGAAGCATTATATCTAACATTAATACATTGATTCGTCCTTTACACTTATTATAATAATCACTTTAAATAAATTATAGTATTAACAGAAATTTTTAAAAACAGGCATTGCGAGTGTTAAAAAAAAAAAAAGCAAATCATATTACAGACTTAAATAATTATCAGGGAAAAAAAAAAAAAAAAAAAAAATAATAGCGTTCTATGAGATAATTGCAATAATATATTACACTGAAATGCCATAAGTCATGGGATTGCGATATGCAAACATACAGATGACAATAACATCACGTAAGAAGTGTATTGTCAGAGCTTTCATTTGTATTCAAGTGATACTTGTGAAAAATTTTCTGACATGATTACAGGAATTAAGAGACTTACAGATAGACGCATGGGACATTCAATCACAAAAATTGTTTGGGAATTCCATATTCCTCAAATCTCAGTGTCAATAGTGTTCCAATAATATATAATTTCAGGCATTACCTCTCAGCGACAACGCAATTGCCGACCAAGTCTACTTAATGATAGTGACCAACGACTTGTGCGTAGAGTAGTCAACGCTAAAGCACAAACAACACTACGTCAAATAACAACAACAATCAATGTAGGACATACAACAGAAGTGTCCGTGAAGACAGTGCAGCAAAATTTGGCGTTGATGGGACATGGCAGCAAAAGGCCGGCTCGTGTGCCTTTATAAATGTGCCTATTTTATATGCCTGCAGCGTCTTTGCTGGGCTCGTGAACATACCGGTTAGACCCTGGATGACTTAAAAAATATTGCTTGGTCAGAAGAGTCACGATTCCAGTTGTTAAAGCTGATGGTAGGGATTGAGTGTGACTCAGACCACAAGAGGCCGTGGACTCAAGTTACCAACAAGATACTATGCAAGTTGGATGTGGCTCCATAAATGTGTGGGCTATTTTTAAAGGGTATGGACTGGTTTCTTTGGTCTAATTGAACCAATCGTTGATTGGAAATGTTTATGTTCAACTTGGAGACCATTTACAGCCAATCATGAACTTCATGTACCCAAACAATGATGGAATTTTTCAGAAGGACAATGTCCCATGTCACCGGGACAAAATCCTTAGAGACTGGTCTGAGAAACATTCTAGATAATTACAACGAATGATTTGACCACATAGCTTGCCAGACATGAACTCAATCGAACATTTATGAGACACTATTGAAAATCATTTCATACGCAAAGTCCTGCACCACCAGCACTTTCTCAATTAAGAACGGCTTAATACAGGGAGCATAGCTGAATATTCTTTCAGGGTACTTCGATGACTTTTTGAGTTAATGTCACGTTGATTTACTAAACAAAAGAAGATCCCACACGATGTTAAGTAAGAGGTATAGCGAGTTTTGTTCACTACACAAAGCTTTTGGTTAGTTAAAAAAAAAAAAAAAAAAAAAAAAAAAAAAAAGAAATTAACTCATAGAACATTCTATTTGATTAAATGTAAGATTATTATTTCATAATGATCTTGAGATTCGATTTTATCATCAGTGACTTTTTAATAATTAAAAATGCAATGTAAATTTAAGAAAATTTTATGAAAATTTAAGTAATGAATTTTTCCCTACAAGTAATATATATTTAAGTTTTATTTTATAACATCAAATTCTAAATATATCATGATCGAAAACGCATTCGAAATAATTTAATATCGATTTGAGCTAATATTAAATATATCAATAACTCTACACCATTTTTATGAATGTATCTCACATGCTGAAGTCTAATACTGTTGATTAGAGAATATTTTTTTTTTTTCATTATCTGAATTAGATGTAGAGTACGTTTATTGAAGTTTTAATGGTGCATTCAAAACTAGTTAAACTAGTTAAGAAGTAATGAAAGATAATTTCTACAGGAAAATTTCTAGTGTATAGTAATTTTATAGTTATTTTTATAACGTTTCTGATTAATTATAAAATGAAACTGACAGAAAAAAGGCAATGACTTTAAACTTCATATATATTTTACATGTATTTTTCGAGTTTTCTAAGATTCTGTGCAGCAAGTTTTACGACTAGTCACTGCACTGTATTTGCAATCTAGTGCAAGGCTTCTAAAGCAATCAAGTGCAAGGTTGATAAAGGTTTCTCTAAAAGTTTATTCAGGAAATCCATAAACAGAGAATTTACAATATTATTGTATTTGCCTATAACAAAAAATTAAAAGTTGCGAAAAAAATATTTCAAATTTTACGAAAACAATTTCATTTAAGATAGATATTTTCATTGCATCAAAAGTAGGGTGGCACACCCTGAATTTCCTTCAGCTATTTCAAGTATTGTTTATAAAAAGAGAAATGATTTCACCACGGAAAAAAATCCATCTAAAAATACTATAAAAAGTGTGATTTGGCTAAAAATAGACATTTAGCAATGCCGAGAAAACTCCTAAATGTCTTTTTACATCGTTTAGTAGATAGATTGAAAGTGTCTATTTGAGTTAAAAAATAACATTACCCACAAAGTTAGATAAATAATTATTAGATCTGTAATTATTGAGCACTAGATTTCTTTAAAAGATCTCCCAGAGGAACAGAAGATAAAATAGAAACCTATAATTCTTTTTGTGTGCATAAAAACTGACTTTTCGCTTGGACCATGAACAGTTGAAGCATATAACCATTATTTCTGGTGGGAGATGTACTTCATCCATGATGTATGACTGGGTTAAAACACACCACTCTAGCAGTGAACGGACACGCCCACGTTAAAGGCATTTTTTTTTTCTTTTGGTTGCCTTCCTTTAATATTCGCGAAGCAGCAAAAAGAAGAATAAAGAACGATCAATACTAATCGCGGGTTCAAGTTTGCAAAGCTTAATCTATCTTAGTAATGCATTTTTTCCCCTTCTTTTTTTTTTGTGAAATGGTCAAAACATGATTTGACATCAAAGGAGCCAAAATAACTAAGTTGCAACACTAAAATTAAAATACTTTTTGTAACATTGACGCAGACATTGATGCATTTAGAAACCAACGTATCAAAAAAAAAAAAAAAAAAAAAATAAAATGATTGCCTTAAAGCAAAAACATCAATCTAATATTTCTTTTCATATGTCAGCCAAGACAAGAAAAAGTCTAAGTTACTGCTTACCTATAGAGCTCGAATGAAATAGTGCAATTTTTTTTTAAATGCTTTATGTAAGAGACATTCGAGCAGTTAGAAATAAGGGCAAATTAACCAATTACTGTAAAATCAGAAAATAATTGCTATAATGGCAAAACATTTTCGTTTCATTAATTGACCATAAATGGAAAAAATCTTTTCATAAGTCGGCCAAGACAAGATTCAGACATTAAAGACATCAAGACAAACACAAACAGAAATAATAATCTTTTCATAAGTCGGACAAGACAAGATTCAAAGTCTAAGATATTGCTTACCCATAAAGCTTGAATGAAATGAAATAGTGCTCTTCTTTTTAAATATGTAAGATACATTAAAGCTTCTAGAAATAAGTGCAAATTCAACCAGTTACAGTAAAATTAGAAAATAATTGCCTATATGGCAAAACATGTTCGTTTCATTAATTGAACATGAAAAGGCTCTAACTGTTAGTAACTTTTTATGCACAAAGATGAAATGAAATAATACAATTACTTTCAAATCTTTATGCAAGTAACATGAAAGGAGTCTAAAAATCAAAAGATATTAAAATCAAATATGAAAGCATTTTAAAATGATTGCGTTAAGGCAAAAATGAAAGCTAGTTTTTAAATTCATAAGTGACAAAAAGAATCGAGTAACATTTGCGCATACAGGTGAAATGAATTGTTACGAGTTCTTTTTTTCTAATTTTTTTCCTACTTTACATAACGTTTTAAATTCAGAGAATTTTTTAAATTCAAATTCGAAATTAGATGCAAAATTTTAAAAAGAATGACAGATAACAAGCAGAATTAACGTATATCTTTTTTATATCTACAATGAGGAAATGAAGACTCGTGAATTAAGAAAATATTCTTAAATTATGGGAGGGGATTTTGAATACAATCATATAAATGTACTAATGTATACATCAACATATTCTAGAAAAGAGAATATGAAGTGAATGATAAATTGAAATGCTTTTCTGAACTTGAAAATGAGTTGTAAATTGGGAAAATTGCATAATATTGTCTTTTCAAGTAGCCATTTCTACTGAATATATTACACGGTCTAGTATGAAAGAGTAAAAACGCCGCATTCATTGCGATGTCCAACAATTCTGCAGATCTTTATCTTTTTCCTCAATGTAGTTCTCAATTCAGTTTTTTGTGTTTGTATATTAGGAATATATTCCGTAAAATAAACGACATTTAAAAAAAAAAAAAAAACTCTCTTAAAAATTCATTATCATCATCATTGGAGCAACAGCCCAATGGTGGGCCAAACCGTCTGCCAACTGACTTGATTTGTCTCTCTGTGGCCATATTGTGCACACGAGGGCTAAACATACCGGGAACTACAGTTTAAAGTGGATTCTGAACCCCTGACAAACATCCATGCCACCGCCAGGATACGAAACTGAAGCATGTGACACCAAAGGCCAGAGCGCTAGCCACATAACCACCAGTCCGCCTGCCAACTGGCAGTTTTAGAAACAGGAGATGTTTTTATTTTTACGGGGTAGGGTTGTCAGCCCTATGCTCAACGCTCTACAGTCATATTAGACCTGTATTTACAGTTAAAGTGGATTCCGAACCACTACAAACATTTATAGCACCGAGCACCAGAGCACTTGTCACTCGGCCATAAGGCCCAAAAATTCATTAGACTTCTTAAAATACATTCATTCTTAACAATAAATGTCATTAGCCAAAAATTAGCATTAAACTAATATTGATTATTGCTTATTATCCCTTATTATTAAATTTATATTGATTGTACATATAGGATTCTTCAAGAAAATGTCTTTGCTGTGTAAGACTACAAAAATTAAAGAAACTTATCCTCAACATTTTAGTCGCAAAAATCAGAAATCTTTTCTTTTGAAGAATCATACCATAAAAAATGTTTAATTGCTAAAAATTTAAAAGTTTAAACATTTTTGTACTTTTATTAAAATATTTATCTTTAAAACAAAAAAAAGACATTTATCTGCATCGCAATGTACAGATTCCATAATGAGCAAAATGAATTCGTTTCCTACTTAGCTTTAAACTCTTTTATTATGTTTTCAGTATCTCTAAATTATGTTACTATTTTTTATGTACCTCTCTGTTTAATACGGTGTCGGTGAAAAACGAAGTTTCAGAATTAAATTATTAATTAAAAGGGTCTGCTCGAACGTTGCACATGCTTCGGTTCCCGAGTGGGGGAGGGGGGAAGATTCAACCCACTCAAATGCCGCCGACCCTTTCATTATGTTAATCACATTCGAAAAACGAGGTGCGCATTAGCATAATGATTGCAGTTCAAATCTAAAACTTCCACGCGGAAATTTAACATTTTTCATCTGAATGTTTTTCTAATTCGTTCTATTTAAAATTGCAATCTAACGTGCCTTACTCACAAAATCACTGAGAAAATATAATTTTTACTTTCGACTAAAGAATTAAACGCAGAAATTAAATTTTAAAATAAATTAGGGAACTTTAAACTAATTGACAAAATGTTTAATAAGGATTGAATTAGATATGTGCGAAATGGTATCTCAGAAATAACGAGGTTTAACAACTCTTAATGTTGTTACAACAGTATTTTAATAGCAGACATTTATTTAAAGGGAATATTGAAATTTTCCACAAACTGCATTACCAAAAAGAAATGTGATAACTTATAAATGAAGAAAAAAATTAATAGTACTTCGAAAAACACGCTAAAAGTGTAAAAAGAAAGTCCATATATAAACAAATATACTTTTGTCCATGCTATTATTACAATTGTTATTCAAACACGTTCCTATTTACTATTATTTTAACTACCAGGTTTTTTTTTTTTTTTTTTTTTTTTTTTTTGCATAAAGTTAAAGGACTATCAAATACAAAAAATAAATTTAAACTGTATTTCTAACTTTATCAACAGAAATAAATATTTATAAATAACCTAACTTTAGAAATAGCAGAAAGGATTTGATTTGTAGCTCTACGGTCATTTTTTGTGCATTTTAGGCTAATCAGACCGGGACCTACAGTTTAACATGGATTCCAAACTAACAAACATCCATGCCAACGTTAAGATTTGAACCTGAAGCATCAAAGGCCAGAGCGCTACCAAATTGCCCATCAGGCCGCTCAAAAATAACAGAAGCCAATAGTAAAAGTCGTAAAAATTTCCTCATGCGTACTAAGGAATAAAATGAGTCCCGAAATTGCACTAATTGATCTAATTATACTTCATCAAATAAAATTTTTAAAAAATTAATTAAAATTTTAAAAATATATAAAAAAACACCTTGTCAAAAATATTGTATGGTATGACGAAAACAACGTTATAGAAACAAAAGATGTTATGTCATTTAGGTACAAAATTTAGTAAATGTGTCAGTTTATAATACATTAAATAATATAATGTTATTGTTTTTTAATTTAATGCATTTTCTTTGGGAACTTAATAATAGGAGAATGTCCTTACATTTTTGTTGCTGTATAACCTTGTATTTTATTATTTCCTACATGTTAATTTGAGTTTTAATGCGAGAGTTAAAATTTTCACCGATTTCAGTTTTCCGGCGGTTCATTGTTAAAATGACAGAATCATAAATAAACAGAATTTAAAAGTCATTTCACACATGTATTTGAATGAAAGTAAAAGTTTGTATCTAACCAAAATAAAAGTTTTTTTTTTTAATAATGCAAATAAATAAATAGAGAACAGGAAAAATAATTTTTGCTTTCATTAAAACATTTATTATGCCGATGAGATAGCACAAGCAAATTAGGTAAACACGCGCTATAGAAATTTTTCACCATAAAGTTATACGACTGATAAAAGGAATAGTTTAAATTTAAACAATCGTTTTTAAAAGAAATTTTACTCAATTATTTTTAATTTCTTCAAACACGACTTTGGAAAATTCAGATAAAATGATATTTTACATTTTAAAAATGTATTAATTTTAAAAAATTTAATCGCATTTTATATAAACAGAAATTAAGCAAGCCAGACTAAATCAGAAAAACAATAAAAATACAAAATAATTAAATTATAATAATAATGTTCGCAAATGCAGCCGTTAAGCTTTAAAAGTAAAATACAAAAGAAAGATTTATATATTTTATGGTAGGGTTTTTTGTATCTACATATTTTTTATAAATGTAGTAACTGTTATTCACAATTGTAATATAATGACCTACATTATCTAACATTCCGAAATTTACAAAGCAATGCTATTGCTATGATATATATTAATGCTTGAAGTTAATATTGTCATTGTGGAGGGATTTTGCAGTAAGTAGTTCTACAGTAGATTTTAATTTTTTTTTCAACTAGAATAATTTTAATTAAAAACAAAGGTATGCATGCATTTTTTCTATAGGTATACGTGTAAGTATCACTAAAAATATTAAACAATTTCTTTTTCAAGAAATGAACAAGGATTAAATTATTTTCTTTTGTTTTGTTTAATGTGCAACCTTTGATTTTTTATAGTTTGAAAAAATTAAGATAAATATTTAATCTTTTGAATATACTGGTTACATCTTTTTAAATAAAATATTTTATTCCAAATATTATAAACAATTCACAACTATAATTACATTTTTTTGCTATTAATATTATTCTGCTTAATCTGGTAAAATCGATGTATTCATGTAGAATGAGAAAATTAGAGATTTCTTAAAAAAAAAGAATAAGTATTGCGAAATATTATGTTTTAGGAACACACATAAACAGAATGAATATCATGAACAAGCGATTTTAATCATGATAGTTTATACTAAAGTTAATTACTAAATAACTTTTTTTATAAAAAGTGCGTTAAATTCAATTAATTTTATAGCAAAAATAGGATTAAGATGCCCGTAAAAAAGATTTTTTGAGGTATTTTTGAATGGTGCTATTAGAATACTAACTTGGGATAAAGAACAGTTATGTTTAAATGACTAACTACATGATTAATCTAAAAGTGGAATTACGTGGATGATTTTAATATACGAAAAAAAATTTTTTTGTTTAAAAAACTAATAGAAAAAAAATGGTAGATCCAATACGTAGAGCGCTTTTCCTTTTTAAGAAATACTCTACATTTATAAGTGCAGTTCTAGCCAGTTAATCTCGTACAACTATTTTCAAAGTTTTATAAAATTTGACTAAAATTATTTTACTTTCAGCTCTTCTATTACTTAAGCATTTGTGCCAAATATTTTTTTTACGCGGTAAAAATATAATAGTCAATTTCGAATGGTAGATCAAATAATATGTAGAACACATTATCTTTCTTCTTGTAGTTATTATACAATTCTACATGCTTCCTAAACTGCGGGTTAATTCGCACAAATTATTTCCTTGGTGTTTATAAGGAAATTTCTGGCCAAAATGTTAAAAAAATTTCCATCATCTTGTAATATTTAAGCATGATGCCAAATAGTGTCTAAGCTGGTGCAAACGTAAATAGAGACACAATATCTTCTTTTAAATATTATACAATTCTACATACTTCCTTAAATCATTTAATTCTAACAAATTATTTCAGTGTTTATGTAAATTCGGCCAAAAATATTTAAAAAAGAACTTTCATCTTCATGTATTATTTAAGCATGATGCCAAATAATTTTTTACGCTGTAAAACATAATAGTAGAGTTCGAATGATAGATCAAATAAATAGAACACATTACATCTTCTTTTAAATATTGCCAATTCTACATTCTTCCTGAAATCAGTTAATTACCACACATTGTTTCAGTATTTAAAAAATTCGGCCAAAAAAACATTTAAAAACTTCCATTTGCTTATAATATTTTAAGCATGTGATGCCAAATAATTTTTTAAGCGGTAAAAATATAACTATAATGCATTATCGTCTTTTTAAATATTATACAAATCTCATATGCTGCCCTAAATCAGTTAATCTTCATCATTAAACTACTTCAGTGCTTATAAAAATTCGGCCCAAAAGAGAAAATATTAAAAAAACTTTCATCATCTTTTATTATTTAAGCATGATGCCAAATAATTTTAAGCGGTAAAACATAATAGTATTAGATAGCAATACGTAAC
>BPLR01013774.1:0-67730 GCA_021605095.1 Caerostris extrusa | reverse complement strand
CAATTTCAACCTGCATCCTTTTAAAGCTATTCAAGACTAAAAGCTGTAGCAAATCCTAATTAAGTATGTGCATACATTAAATTTACCATATTACCCAAAACAAGCCAAGATTAAATAAGCTGGATTAAAAACTAAGAGAGAATGGTATTTTTAGGGGAGCAATTTGTTCCAGATTTTCTTATTAAAGCAGGTTATATGTTTAAAAATCAATATATAAGTGCAAAAATTTATACATTTTTAATAAAAACTGTTGTTATGTTAAACTATCCTAAAATAAAAATATATGTTTTCAAATCAAAATTCTTAAGGAAGCATAATCATAAAATAATTCATGCAAGAAGTTACAATAAATAATATTTTAAAAATGTTACCCTCACAAATCTAATGTTTTGTTGCAAGAGAACCACTAACTTTCTTCTCTAACTCTAAAGTTTTTATGACCAAAAGCTATATTCAATTTGTCAAATATATACTGGGAAACAAAAGAAATATGTGTTATTGATATATAAGAAAGGGACTGTACTATTGACATGAGGAGCAGTAATTAAAATTAAGTAACATTATAGAACATAAAGAAATCTCCATTTATTAGATTATAAGAAAAAGTTCCTCTTATTGCCCTCTAATATATTGGTCAACATTAATTAAACAAAAAAAAAAATTTTTTGACTTTCTTACATTTTTAAATTTAACAGGTGTGCACAAATAGTAGTATTAAAAAGAAAATAACTTTTTAATCCATATATTATAAATTAGTGCCATGAGCAAATTTACATGAAGAGAAAAACCAATAATGCAAAAGTCAAATTAATATCTGGCATTCATTCATCCACAAAAATGTGAGCCAACTTTTCATATTCAGAGCTTTACATTTATTCTTGTAAAAAAAATTTACATATTTTTTTTGCCAAAGGTGAATTAGTATCAAATTACATTTGTTGCAATAATTTTCTATAAAAATACAATACTAACAGTACCCTCTTATTCCTTTAAAAGTATATATATTTGTATACTGCAGAACATATCATTTTCACAGATCAATATTGATAAAAAAGTTTCTAATTAACTTTAAATGTTTGCTATATTAAAACTTGCAATAGTTTTTTTACAATTGAGTATGTCTTCTTTTAAGCATAATTTTTATTTAGGACTTTCATTATACAAATATATATAACAATTTTAGTGGTTTTATTTTTTAGAGTTCATTTTACTTTGTGTGTTTTAAATATATATATATATATATATATATATATATATATATTGAGTATTTTTAAAAAAAGATACTATAATTGATAATTATTTCAATGATATTATCTGGAGTATATAATAAATACCAAGTGAATACTACAAACTATAAATGTATACATCCACATTAATTTTTAATTATACAAAATTCTTAAATAAATATACATAATATAGAAATCACCTGAGGTGAAGAAACAATTCATAAGCTTTATCATCAGGCTCTTTGCTTGCAAACAGACCTAAAATAGTATAAAAATTATAAATTGTAAGCAACATATAGTAGGGTCACTATAATTATTTGTATACATCAATGATTATAAATTTATATTTTACAATATTTTATCTTATAACAGAAAATAAAAGATTTTTTTTTTTATATACAAGCAGTTCACAAAAAATGTACCAGGTATTCTTAAAAGATTAACCATAAAATAAGGGTATTAATTTATTGATTACTAATAATATGTATACTGAAATGCCACTAACTTGATAAAAATTGCTATATGGATAAAATAAAAAGGCAAATGGTAACCATGTGATAATGTCAGAAAGAGTGCAATTTTACATTCCATACAACATATCTTATGAAGACTAGCAAAAATAAAATTAAAAACAATCCATCTAAGTGTATAATTTACAAACAATTTTAATGCAGTATAACATTTTTTATAAAATATTATTTTTATCTAACTTTTTGTCACAACTTAATAAATGTTTTTAAAAAGCATTAAAATAAGCAAATGAATTATAACATCTCATGTTTATTGAATTTTTATATGATATATAACAAAAACAAGGATAAGCAATTATAAATTTAAAGAACCTCACAATGATTTCTGTATACATAATCAATTATAAATAAATTTCAAACAAATAATAACAAAAATCATCAACATGCATAAAAAAAATCATATTAGCAAAACAAAAATATTAAAATCATAAAAGGAACCTTAACTATTTACAATTTAACAAAAAAATCAAAACATTTTATTCAATTCCTGTTATGTTATGAGAATTGAAATAAATACAACAACAATTAATAAGCATTTTTATTCTTTCCAGAATAAAAACTCGTCTAATTTTACAAACAAATTATACTAATAAAACATTAGTTTGAAACCAAAGAAGTAAATAAAAACTAAAATAATGTTAGTAGGTAATATTCTTGCAAAACAAAAATAAAAACTTACCTGGTCTTTACTGTCACCAAGGCGGTCTACAGTAGCAGGAAATACTGAAAGAGTAAAAATATTTTATCAGTTATTTTTAATGTATTACTACAATAATGGATTTATTACAATAACACATACATCTAATAAATTATACTGGACCATTTGGGAATTTAATAAATTATTTTAAATATTTTAATACTATGACTGATATGCAAAGAACTTGAAAAATATGAAAATATTTGTATTATATTCAAATATTTATCAAAACTGACAAACATTATATGCAGAAATACAATAAATTCTCTACAAATATAATTTCACAATTATTTTTTGATGCCATAACAAAAAAAATTCCCAATCCTTGCACATAAAAAGCACGAGGGCAAAAATTTTAAAAATCAACCCTCTTATATTTTTTTAAAAGGCATTTTTAAATTAAATGTTTTTAAAAATAAACAATATCAAAAAGATTTAAAAAGTAAGGATTTTATTAGAAACAACTATGAACTAACTAAAAAACATAAATATGTGTATGTTTAGATATGAATTTGGAAGTATCAGTTTTGGAAACTTAAGAATGTAAGAAATGTATAAAAACATATTAGTTGCTCTATTCAAATTATTAATTAAATACTAAAATTTAAATTTATTTCTTACTTGAATTAATCTAATAAAAAAAATGAATCAAAAATGTGATTTTATCTTCACTTTAAAACAGCCAAAGTCTCCGGTAAATTGGTTAATATATTTAATTTACCAAATAATAGGAAAAATGTTAAATATTTAAAAAAAGAATTAACTAGACTTCAATTAAAATAAGAACATAGAAAAAATTATAGAAAATAAGAAAAATGAATAAAAATCATGTTATATATAGTTGTGCCTAACTGTACTTTTCGCAGCAGCAAGATAATGTCCCTGTTACTATAATGCTCATAAAGTGATTTAACTACTTTAAAACAACACAATTGTTTTTATTATAAAATCAAAAATTTCCCAAGTAAAATCTTAGACAACATAAATGGTAATAAAATTAGTAGCTTATTAATAATTAAAATATAATATGGATAAATTTTTAAAAATTTATTTTTGAAAAACCTAAATGAAAATAAATTTAAACATGAAAACAAATAATATTTTTAAAAATGAATGAGTTTCACCTCAGATTTTGAAATGTTTATTTTCCCTGTTTTTTTAAGGTAAGAATCTTAATGAAGAATCAACTCTTAAAAATCAAAAAATTATAATGAAAGTCAAAGCAAATCAAAATTTTTTTCTAAACTTTTTTTTTTTTAATTGAGAATTCAATTGAATATTCAATTATCTCAACTATGAATATTCATTTGAAAATATTTCATACACCTGTAAAATATGTCAAACAATATTATGCTTACAAAATTGAACTTTTCTAAATTGTTCCGATTCTTGTTGAAGCAAAATACTTGCCGTCTTAAAAATTATAAAAACACTTACTAGTTGATATATAGGGCTTAAATTCCTCCTTCATTTCTTCAGCTAAAATTGTCATTATTTCTATACCATTTTGAGCTACCTAAAAGTACATAAAATGAAATTAATAAGTAAATTGAAAAGTAATATAACTTATACACATTCTTAAATTAACATTTGTATTATTCATGAAAGACGATAAATAGTATTGCTGATTTCTGTGTCAAATATGAAATAAAACACTAATATAACAAATTAAAATATGCCAATAAAAATTTTTTTTTTAAATTAATGTTAATACATTTAACTAAAGTAAAGGTATAAAATATGTTTAAGGTATAAAAAGGTCTAAAATCCACTTTTAAAATATCTAAATACAAACAAGAATTTAAAAAATATTATTTATAACTGAAGTCACTTATGAAAATGTTAGTTATGAAAATCTTAGCTGTATAATTTTAAATATATTGTACATTCATTGTTCTGATTCAGTATGAAAATAAATTTATTCCATTTAATTAAGAGTAGTAATCAGGAGCTAAAAATCTGTTTTTGTAAATTTAATTAATATATAAATTTTGAATTTATTCAATATAAAAACATGCAATAAAACAAGCAATAAAATCAAATTAAAAAAATATATGTAACAAGTACAAAATTAACAATTTATGAAGAAAAGTATTAGATAAATTTTAAATTTATAAAAAAAAATGTTGCACAAGATATATATATAAATGGAATTATATACAATAGATAAAAAGAAAGGAGCATACAAATATATTTCTTTAACGACAAAAAATAAAATCTGCACAGACTATTTAGCAAAGTACAAATTTATAAATCATATGCATTACACAGAATCCACAAACAAGTTTTTCAAACTATTTTTTAAGAATTGATTAGAAAATATTTATATAAAATATAAATGGAAATATAAATTAATTCCCCAATACAGTATATAATGATTATTAAACAGATGGTACAATGAATAATATGAATACTATTTTCAGATTTGGTCACTGATTTAATATAGTTTACTTTATCAATGCAAATAAATGCTTGTTATACCTTTTGCATATAAATGATATAGACTTCATAATTAAGTTCATATTTTCCAGTTATAAAGAAATAAAAATTAATATCGTGCAAAAAATTTTGATAAAAATTTTTTAAATATCACATTTTTTTCTGAAGATTAAAATTAATTTAACACAAAATTTGTCATATTCATACCTTTCTATTTTTCAATGAATCAATTCTAGTACTATTTCTTTATTTTTAAATGATAGAGATTAATATTTTTAAATTTTAAAACTAATTCATCTAACGTTTTTTGTTCTGTTTTTAAATTAACTAATAGATGAATCAGATAATCAACTATAAAATGAAATGCTTGATGTAATGATTTGATAAAAAAAAATGCAGACACTGTCTACATAAGGAAAAAGGAATCAAATGCCAAACAATTTTACAATGATGTTTGAAATCTGCAGTACATTCAAAAGGTTAAAACTTCTAAAAAATTATATTAAAATCTAATTTGCATACTAATATAAATTTGATTTTATCTTAGATGAAAATACATGATATATCATAAAATTTATATACTAAAACCTATTTAAACATTACTTCCTATTAATCAATAAAAACATTTACATTTAAAAAAAAATGCCTGTTGTAATATTCATAGAGTTCGAAACTGTAGGCACTTACCTTAAAATTGCTATTAGATAACCAAGAAGCTACACTATCAATAAAAAAACCGATTTCATCACAATCCAGCAAACCTGAAGGAGTTCGTAAACAGCTTAAAATGTCACTTCCAAGCTGAATTCGTTTTTTAATGTCTTGAGTAGCAAGTAATGGAATGAACTGTTGTAGGCTTCCAGCCATAGTGAATTCAAGAACAATATCACAGACAATCCAATAACATAGTACACTTAGGAAACTGAAAAGAGCACAAGAATTATTATTATTATTATTTAACATAGATAAAAACAATCTAAAAAAATATTAGAAACTTAGAAATAAATACTTAACTTTCTTTAACATAAAAAAATTCAAACATTATCTTAATGTCTTCCAAAAACAATAATGTATTGTTGATTTTACAAAATTTAATAAGTATTAAACATGATCATCATAATTAAAAAAATTACAGAGACTGGATCAAATTATTTCAATAAAGGTCATTTAGAAGACTTATTTAGATTTATATTATTTAACAGAAAAATCTACCCAATAAAAATAATCACCATTACAATTTTGTTAAAAATTCTACCTTTACATAGTAAATTAGCCCCTCCCCTTTCTAAAAATATTTCATTACTTATTTGTACATCAAAAAAATTACTAAAAATAATTTTTAGTTTCATAGATAATGAAAAAAATAAAGTTAAGTAAAGTTCAATTGAGTGAAATGTTGTAAACAAGCAAAATTTAAGTAGACCACCTTCATTAGAAATCTCCATAATATATAATTCAAATAAAAAAATGAACTGCATGATGATATAAAATTAATTTTGATTAACATAGACATGTTTTATTAAAGAAAGGAAGAATATTTTAATAAAACAGTAAATAAATTATGTATATCGAAAATTAATTACATGGTATCATGTAGAATTTGAAACTAAATTTAATGATGCAATGATCAGTTGTACAAAATGTATTAATACACTTGTTTCTTATGTTTTAAACACAATTTTAAACAATAATTTATCAATTTTTATATAAAGTAATTACACGGAAATATCTCAACGGACTTGGAGAGTCCTCTGTAATAATCCTTTAAATGATTTACAATTAAAAAATAATAAATACACAAATATGGTTGTTTAAATAAAATTTCAAAATATTCATTTTAGAAATATGCATGGAAACAAGAAGTAGAAGTGAATCAATTGCATTATAATAGAGAAAATTTCCAAATAATATACAGATTGTTTACAATTGACAACACACTATGAACCGACAAAATATATTAACTCACCAACTAATTAACTTTTATTTTCTTCAGAATTTAAGAAAATATCATTTTCAACTCATACTTTTCTATTCTAATTGCATACAATAATGTAAGATGTATTAAATATATACAAATTAATGCACTTCACACATGTTGATTCCGAAAGATCACAGTTTCCCATACCGCCAAGCCATCAGCAGTGTCCCAAAGAACGGTTTTTGAAATTAGTGCTTTATATCTGGCAACATTGATAAAATAAAACCAGATGTGAATATTTGGTAAAAAATTAGTGACAAAGAACTCACCTTATAAAATAAAGGTTTATAAACTCTATAAGTACACGGTTAAAAATTTGGAAATTTTCAGAAGTTGATGTTGTGATCATTTGATGAACATACATTAAATGCTTTGTAATAGTGAAGGAGATGTCTAAAGTAGCTTTAGTCTCAGTAGCTTTAAGGATTTTCAATCATTTCGTTTAAAATGCAATCAATAGGAACGGAAGAAATTGAAGATTGGTTTCCAGATTGTAAAAACTGGAAATATATTTTAAAGATTAAGGTAAGATTTTAGGCTTGAAACATCACAAAATAAGGATCAGTGCACTTCTGTGAGTGTCAACCTCATTATAAATGCCTCGTCTTCTCCATCAACACTCCATATAACTCCCTTCAATAAAAATATATGAAAATGATTCAGCATTGTTGGTCTTAGTCTTGTGAACTTAGTCTCAAACCACCATAATTCTGTTCACTTATTTATTCTACTTCAGTTCAATAAGTTTCAGTTTTCTTCTAATATTATCATTCTTTACTGATCGCAAATTTCATGTTACATTTTTATCCCTAATGCTTTTCATTTTCCTTCCTTCCTTTCTTTCTTTTTTTTTTCCAATTCCTACGATTACTATTATTCATTCATCCTGGCGTTTCTTTCCTACTTCCATCACATACCACTGAGTAGATGAACGCTTCGCATTCAGGCACTCGACCTCTTTTTCAACTTAGTTAGCTTGTAGACTTATGATGAATATTTCTTTAAAAGAGCTCTATCATACTTTCTACAAATGGGGGTCCAGAGCATATTAAAGCGTAACGAAATGAATATAGCAATATTCTTTTCATAGATAAGTCCCTCTGGTGTACTTAATAGACGATTCATTATTTTGAGCAATCCTGAATTTGTGAACGAAAGGATCTGATTTGTAGGAAATGGAGTGATGGTCTTCGTGGTTATGTCTGTTAATGGTAGTACTGATCTGTATAATACCGAGGAAGAAACTTTGACATCAAGAAAAGCATTTACATATAAAGGTGAGGTTCTGGGAGCTTTTGGCTGTCTATTAAGATGTAGAAATTGGCTATGAAATCATTTTAATGATGGGCATATTTATTGTATAACAAGATACACCTTTAACATATGTCATGATTTATTGTGCCTTTACAAAATATTACTCACATAATTAACTTTTAGTTATAATCACAGATAATCCTTTTAAATTGTGTTAGAAGAAAGGAAAATTTGTATTGTACATCTCTATTGTTTTCTTTCTAAAAACTCTTAATTAAAAGAGTAATTCAAAGTTTTTAGGCCATGGAATATATGCAATAAAGGATAAATATGATATAAGTTCCCTTGCTATGTAGTATCAATAAAAGAAACATAAATGATGAATTAGATGATTTGGAAATACTTTTGAAACTAAGTGTAGAATTTAATGAATCCAAATCTTAGTGGGTTTTTTTCCTTCTACGTAACAAACATTTTATTTATTATTGCTTGTCATTAAAATCTGCCTGTTAAACATACAATAAGAGCTAAAATAATAGAACTTAATTTAAAACTTAAATAAAAGAAAGTATTGTGTCTAAAAAAGAAGTTATTTATGACTAGTTGACTGGATTCAAATGTGAGATTTACACAAGTAGGAAAAAGGCATTTTAAAAGAAAATTTCAAAGCTTTTGCGCAACTAGTGTGCAGGAGATTTTAGACGTTGGCGGCGATTTTTAAAGCTGTCGAATGTTTTTTATTTATTTATTATTTTTATCTATATGTATTGCTTTCAGAAACAAGAAGACTCAAAGGTGATTATGACAATGCCTGTGAAATATCTCGCATTGATAGTCAGGTAATCTGATGGGAATTTCTGTGTTTTCTCTCATATGGCACGCAAATGCTGAGCAGTTACCCCTAAAAATCCTTATGGAAAGCAATGTCTCCCCCATCATCTACCAGTGGATCGTTATTATGGCACACATAAGTGGAACCCGAGGCCCACCGATATTCTACAAAAGAAAGAAAGAAAAGCAATGCACCAAAAATGAGTTATCTCATTGTAAAAAAATATAGTAAACAAATACCTTTCGATCCAGTATGGTGTTGCTGCTAAATAACTAAGCAATATCTGCTAAATACTAACAGCTAGTTTCTAAACTGACAACGACTATTAACCAACTCCCTAAAACGCTAAAAATACCGAAAAACATATTTCATAATTACTCATAATCCGCAATAACCCATTCCGCAATAACCATTACACAAACAAATTAACAGGTTCATAGGCACTTATAAATTGGAGAAGTAGAACATACACATGAAATAAAACAAAGGACACAAACAATTTCATAGAATTTTCTTTAAGTATATACATATGATATATATTCACTATAGATAGGTACTATGAAAGTGCAAAAATGTGTTTTTAACAAGGAAAAATTTAAAATAATTAAAATCTCTAAGCAAAAAATCCCAGTTGACCCTTAATTTTTCTTCGAACAACAACAACAACAATAAAAACTTTTACCTGAGAACTGATTTTAAAATGCCAAGAAAAATAAGAATAAGAATAATTAAGTTGACTTCCCCAAATACAAACGCAAATTCTTAAGAAAAAAAAATTGAGAACCTTAAAAGCCCCTCTAAAATATAGGAAAAACCATGCTGATTGAATAAGGTATAGTGGTAAGGAGATTTAAGATATCTAAGATAAGATAAGATTTGAGATATCTAAATCAATACAGGAATGTTGTTTATAAAAAAATTTGAATGGAGCAATGCGTGTGTTCATTACAAAGCAACTAATCTTAGAATGTAGAAAATGAAACTTAGTTATAAAAGTTAGGAAATAGCAAAAACAGAATATATATATATATATATATATAAACTCATGTCCATAAATTAAGGATAATTCAGAATCACACAGAAATTGAACTCTAAAATAAAAATTTCACCTGTAGAATTATCACACACATCTTGAAGAAGAATATGCAAATTACAGAAAACCACTAGATGGCGCGGATAGTACGTCACAATGACGAGGGGGTATATAAGGAATGATGGCAAAAAGAAGTAAAATTGTTCACTAGCGCTTTAAAAGCTTTTCAGTGCAATAACCGCATAGTTATGGCACAAAGGAAGCATTTGAATGATTTTTTACGTGGTAGAATTATCGGACGACTGGAATGTGGACGTACCAGCTGGAAGTATCCGAGGAACTTGGAATCGCCCAGAGTGTCATCTCCAGGCTTTGGCAACGATTCCAAGATTATGGTAATGTGAGTAGATGTTACAGCGCAGTTCGCCCCCGAGTTACAACGCCGAATGAGGATCGGTATTTAGCAGTTACTGCCAAAAGAAACAGACGGAGCACAGCATCAGACCTGTCTCGTCAGCTCTCTTCAGCTACCGGTACGACAGTTTCAAGGCATACCGTGTACAGACGCTTAGGGCACATTGGTCTATATGCTCGTAGGCCTGTCAGATGTGTTCCACTTACCGCAACTCACTGTCACCTGCGATTAACCTGGAGTAGAGAGCATACATTGTGGACACCGCAACAGTGGTCTGGTGTGATGTTTTGCGACGAGTCCAGGTTTAGTTTGCAGTCTGATTCTCGCCGGACTTTCATATGGAGAGCGCCAGGTGCCCGTTACAACCAAGAGAACACCATTGAACGACACCGTTACGGTGGTGCAGGATGGCTCGTTTGGGGGAGGAATTATTCTTGGTTCCAGAACTGACCTGCATGTTCAGAGTGTAACGATGACAGGCCACATCTATCGGGATGTCGTTCTGGAACAACATGTACGTTTGTTTCGGGGCGCCATGGGTGCTGAATTTCTATTTATGGATGACAACGCCCGTCCTCACCGTGCAAACATTGTAGACGAATGCCTTCAATTGGAGGATATCACCCGTATGGATTGGCCAGCATACTCACAGGACTTGAATCAATAGAGCATGTGTGGGATATGCTTGGCCGACGAATTGCAGCCCGTCAACCCCCTCCCACCTGTCAACCGGAACTTCGGAGGGCATTTCTTGATGAGTGGTGTAATATTCCCCAAGATCAGATTGATAATTTGATACTCAGCATGCCTAGGCGTTGTAAGGCCTGTATTGCATCGTCCGGGAGACATACTCCATATTAACCATCATACTAACCATATTATACTGTTTTTGTAAATAGGTTCTTTTTTGAAATTTTCTCCAGGGAGTAAAAATCACAATTTTTATTAATTATGTCAAACATATAGCATCTTTTTGCTCTTTACCTTTTTGTTTAATAAATAGACTTACAAATAAGTCAAATTTGTTTTTGCTTCTGTCTCTTTCTTTGCCTGAACTTCATGATCCTTAATTTATGGACATGATATAAAATTATACCAAAATGCATAAAACATTCTGAAAACCTGGGAGTGAAAAAGAATTAAAATAATGGGGAAAAATTAATTGAGCTATAGGAAAGAAAGTTTAGAGATTAAGAGCTAAACATCTAAAAAAATCAAACAAACAAAGCTTAGACTGCAGTTTATTAAATCGAAATCGCTATACATAAATGCGTGTTAAGGAGGTAATAAGCAGCACATCATAACAGAGAGAAAACCAATTTTTTACAAAAGACGCTAAGAAAAACAAATATGCATACAATGAGAGATTGCCAAATAAACCGATTTCAACAAAAGCGATAATACAAATATACATGCCTCTTACAAAGAATAACAAGCATGAATGCCCACCAAATTTGATATACCATAGACAAGACCCATTTGAAAAAGAAAGAGTGGCCCACAAAACAAAACCATGATTGGTGTCTTAGATAGCAAAATAATGAAACTAACAAAATCTGAAGAAAAGGACTATGCGTATTATGTTGGTCAATTACTCTAACGCCAGAGACAATCCTGTAATGAAGTAGTAACAACGTAAATTTAAGGCAAACGACATCTGATTCAACTCTTATTACATAGAGGAGATCGTTATCTATTGGGGGAGGGGGAGGTTTCCACTTCTCAAATTTCATAGTCGGAAACTGGTAATACTCCAATTACTCAATTCGATATATATGGCATGTTAAATTACGTCAATCGTAAAATAACGGAAGAAAAAAATTGTTTATTGGAAAATATTTTTATGCCAACAGCCATATTTGTTTCCAAGCTCTTCGTTTTATAATGAAAAAGTGAAGAGGAAATTTAGATGTAATTTATTGTTACTATATTCATGGCTCCCTTATTCCAGCCTGATTCACGGCTGGTGGCAACGCACTCCGCTGGTGAGCATTAGGGTGAAGGTTCAATCTGTGGGCGACTTTGTTATCGACACTGTTTCAAAAAAGGAGGCTCGATGACGTTTGTGATGTTCAGCATCTTGTCACGTGAGTCGGACTACCTGATGGGAGTTTTACAAGTTTTCTCCCATAATGCGGGGTAGTTCTCAAAGTTCTCCCGGAAAGCACTGCCCTCCTTCAGCATCAAGGAGCCAAGTCAGACTTCTACCTACGGGTGCTCCATCACAGCAGAAACTTCCTTCTTTCCATGAGACCATACGGGTTTGTAGGCTTAGTCTAGATGTTGCTGTCTACCAAAGTGGAATAAAAAAAAAACTTATTCCAAAAATGAATATGGAATTTACTATACTGTAAATATTGTGTTCTTTATGCCAAAGAATATGCGGGCAGATTAAACAATAAAGTATTGGGACAATTAGTTAATTCGTCTTTTCTTTTCTGGCTCAAATAAACTGAAAATCTTCGTGAGCATCAAGAGAAAGAATATTACTCACATTCTTTTGCTAACTGTTAACAATTTAAGGAGCATTGTACAAGGGTGTAAACAAGCCGTTATTGATACTGCCAGCTGCCAGCGATCGACAGGAAAAATAGAATTTAAAAAATTAATCTTAAAATTAAAAACAGCAATTTTCTGTAGCAGAATGAGCTTCCTTTAAGAAGTAATCGTGATTAATGTGAAATTAATAGAACAGATGAAAGCAAGGAACTTTACTGTCACGATGGCAATTTCCGTCAGCTGCTGAAATTCCGAATTGCTAGTGGAAATGCTAAAAGAGCATTTAAAATCATCTGCTAATAATTCCACCTACTGATTTATCGTTCATAGAAAGGAGAATTTTTATACTCTTGTAAGAAACAGAGTTTTTTTTCCGTTCAAAAATACAGCAGGCTAGCCGTACAATAACAGGACTTCCTGAAAAGATGCTTTCGTAATTATCAGATACATTTTCATGGCAATCAAATTTTATAAACTATTTATATAAATGATAATAATAAAAAAATTTTCATATGAATTGAAATTTCCTAATTATTTACATATTTGAACGTTGTGATGACATCTATCTATATAAATTTGGTTATGTTTGTCGCTCTATGGTCATTTTTGCACATTTTTTGCATTTTGAGCATTAGTGCTGAGGTTCAAAACTCTGGCGGCATTGTTAGACTATTTCAAAAAAAGGAGAAGACTCGATGGCATTTGTGATGTTCAGCATCTTGCCTCGTGAGTCAGACTACCTAGTGGGAGTTTTCCAGGTTTTCTTCCTTACGATTGAACATTAGTTAACAAACATATAATGATGAACATACAATAAAAATCCGATCTTCTATGGTGAAATTTGAAAAAAAAAAATTGTATATAAAATTTGTTAGTTGTAAAAAAATTTGCGTATAAAATTTGATCTTCTTATATTCTAGATGCAAAAAAGGTCCACGTTTATTGAATGGCAAAAAGACCCAGACCAAAATAGAAGATTATTCTGTTCTGGGTTTTTTTGGTATCGTCTAGTGGTATATTGGTGGTATATTGATCGTCTAAGATAAAAAACGCCTCACTCGTGGCTCAGTAGCAATGTACGGCGCTGGTGAACATTACAGTTGAAGTTCTATCCGCTGGCGGCTTTGTTGTAGACATTGTTTCAAAAAACGAGGTGACTCGAAGGCGTTTATGATGATCAGCATCTTGCCTCATGAATCAGACTACCTGGTGGGTTTTCCAGGTTTTCTCCCATACGATACTCACATGTGGGGTAGTCCCCCTTAAAGTCCTCCAGGAAGGCACTACTCTCCTTCTTCAAAAACTCGGAGTCAAGTCAAACTTCTACCTACAAGTGTTCCATTACAACAGA
Organism: Caerostris extrusa; assembly: GCA_021605095.1. NCBI lineage: Eukaryota > Metazoa > Arthropoda > Arachnida > Araneae > Araneidae > Caerostris > Caerostris extrusa. Next base: position 53,476 of record BPLR01013774.1, on the reverse strand, counting down.
AGCTGCCCCCCTTTTCCACCATCCATGAGTTGACTACTCTGGCAACTGGCAATTGGTGTACCGATTACAGAATATCAATGGAGATAGACCCCTAAACCTCCTTCTCTTAATTCATATATATATTTACGATTTTAATTGGTTGCTTAAGGTTAGTAAAAGATGCAAAATAAAGATTAAAAAAATTAAGATATGGCACTCAAAAATTAAAAATACTAATAATAAATAAAAGTAGGATAAAAATTAAAGTTAAAAGAATTTAAGTTAAAATTTGGTACAATTAGGGATCAGTTATCGATGCCGTAAAACTATTGAAGGATGATATAAACATTGAGATATGTTGAACGCGTGGGATCCGTAATGATAAATCTGTAAAGCAAAAAAACAAGTAAAAGCCCCCTTCCCCTCCTCCCCCCAAAAAAGAAGGCCGATCTCAGAACCAAAGTTCGGGTATTTTATTTATATATATATATTTCATTTTTTGATAAAGTTTTTATTCCAATCTTTTTATTTTGCTCAAAAAAAAAAAAAAGGTGTACAAAAAGAAAACCTATCTGTGTCACTAGTCGGTAAAAGAATTAAGGTGCACATCGCAGCAGAATAGCGAAATGAGATGGGTTCAGATTCGAACCTTCGACCTCGCGGTCAGAGATCCGTTTCTTTACCTCTGCGTCAACTCGACTTGTTTAGTGGAAGACTGGAATTTTTAAGCCAAAGTGGCTCTCAGATACACAATGAGAGTGTCTCAGTGAAAGTTTAAATCCATTGAGGTGACTACTCATGGGGTGTACGTCCCGCACTGCCAGCCACTGAGGATTAGTCACAACAATACAAATATTTTTGGGAATATGTATTCAAATATAGTTTTATCTTGTGCTCAGTTATGTTTTCAGTTTTATCATATTTTTCCCTTGAAACAACAACTTTTAATTCACTGTGTGAAGATGAACAAATTTGATGACTACTACATTAATTCATGCTCTGGCGCTCGGTACCACAGGTTTCGGATTCGAGTCGCGGCGGATCCCATGGATGTTTGTAGTGGTTCGGAATCCACTTTAAAACCGTAGGACCCAGACTAGCAGGATTGCAGAGAGTTTCGGGGTATTGTTACTCCGCGTCCGTAGTTTATCTTCAAGCTACATGCACCGCCTGGGTAATGCTAAGTGAGTAACGTCGGTGCAGCCCTTGTTTATGGCATCAAAGACAACTGTCTAAGTGTTTGCCAGCTGCATTAGCAAAAAAAAATTATTTATATATATACATAGTTTTATCTTATGCTCAGTTATGTTTTCATTCAGTTATTACGAGTATTTATTTTTTTCTCAACATAACACTTTTAGCTCACTGCGTGAAGAAGAACAAATTTGAAGAGTACTTCATTAATTCATTCATTCTATAACTCCACTCTGGCTCAAATGATGCCTTCGGGCTTGTTTCCAAACACGGTGTTGCTTCTTTTGCTATTGATGTAATTGAGTGACAGAGGCCAACGATCGCCCACGAGACCCGTAACGTGAGATATAGGTCTCGTGGGCTACTACAGACTACTTGGTGGGAGTTATTCAAATTCGGGATACCCTAAAAGTCCTCTTGGAAGGCAAATCCCTGTTTCTTCAGCGACTCGGAGCCAAATCAAACTTCTATCTATCTACGAGCGCTCCACCACAACAGAAGCTGCAACCCCTTCCCTTCTTCCATAAGAGCACACGGATTCATGGACTTAGTCTAGATTCGACCAAGTGGGATAAGAAAACATCATCAACCAAGAAATTAACCAAGTGGGATAAGAAATCATCATAAGTTCAGCATCGTTTACCGACTTTCAAATCAAACTTTTTATTTCAGAATTCTAAAACGTTTTCCATCAGACCATTCCAATTCTATAGCTTTTAATGTCAACTTCAACCAATCAAGCTTCAATCAATAGGTATATGCTCTCAAGGGTCTGACTCATGGCTCAGTGGTAACGTGCGCCACTGGTGAGCATTAGGGCTGAGGTTCAATACGCTGGAGGCATTGTTGTAAAGACTGTTTCAAAAACGAGAAGACTTGATGGCGTTTAGGAAGTTCAGCATCTTACCTCGTTACTCAGACTACCTTGTGGGAGTTTTCCAGGTTTTCTTCCCTACGATACTCAAATGCAGGGTAGTTCCCTGCAAAAGTTCTCCCGGAAGGTAAGCCCTTTTTCTTCAGCGACACGGTGCAAATCAGGCTACTACCTGCAAGTGCTCCATCACAACAGAAACTGGCCCTTTTCCATCCATCCATGAGTTGACTACTCACGGCGTGTGACTAATGCTCAGTGACTGGCAGCTCCAGCCACTGAGTATTAGTCACAACAACATAAATATTTTATGTGGATATGTATTCATGTATTTTTGTTCTAATACAACTGGCAAACCCTTAGACAGTTGTATTGGATGCCTTAAGGCAAGCACTGCACCGACGATACTCACCTAGCACTACCCATGAAGTGCGTGTAGCCTGAAGATAAGCCACGGACGCGAAGTAACAATACCCCCAGCAACGCTCTACGATCATGCTAGACCGGGGCCTATGGTTTAAAGTGCATTCCGAGCCACTACACACATCCATGGTACAGCCGAAACTCGAAACCACATGACTCGAAACCTGCGGCACCGAGCGCCAGAGCACTAGCCACCTTGTCATCATGCACCTAATATGTATTCATATATAGTTTTAACTTCTCCTCAGTTATCTTTTAATCGCATCATATTACGAATATTTATATTTTCCTTTGAAGTAACAACTTTTAACTCACTGTGTGAAGAAGAACAAATTTTGGGACTACTCCATTAAATCATTTACTCTGTAACTTCACAGAAACCACCCGCTCAAAAATAATGCATTCGGGCTTGTTTCCAAACACTCTTTTTGCAATTGATGCAATTGAATGACAGAGGCCAACGATCGCCCACGAGACCTTATAACGTGACTGGCGAAGCGCAGTTCTTCCGGCCTACCGGCTAAACGGTGTCAAGTGATGTCTCTTCTTCTTCGTTCTTTGTCCATTTGCCGAAATTGAAAAACTGTGCCATCATTTAATCCCATTTCACTGGGTTAAGGAAGTATCTCGTTCCCAGACTGACATCAGGTTTGGAATTGGATGCGCTTGTTCAGTGGAGAAAGGGTTAGTGTCAACCTGTTTAGAATAAATCTACAATAGCTTAAATTCTTTAAACATTTTTTTTTTAATAGCTTAACGTTTGGGTAAATAAAATTGTTTTTATGGTTTGAATGTGATATGCAATAACATAATCTAACATCATTTAATTTTTGTTTAACATGCTTTTGTTCAGAAGTTAATTTAATAAAATTCGAAGCGAAATAAGAAAACACCATTTATAGTTGAATGGCTTGATGTTTAATGTTTGTTTATTATTTCGTTTTCATTTATTTTGTATATCTACTTACTATTGATATCTTTGCTTTTATTTTATTTAATTTTTTCCTATTTCGAATTTAATATATTTCTTGATTTATAAAGAACTTATTTTTACAATCAGTAATATGGATATTATGTCTATTAACTATAATACATAATATAGACATGAATAAGTTTTAGAGTTTATATCTATATTTAATACACATAAAATAATAATTAATAAAATATTAATTTTTAATATTACATTAAAAACATTACGATCCACGAACATTCATTAACTAATGAAGGGAGATGAAAAGCTGGATTTCCACCGGATACTAAACAAGACACTGAATACCCACCAATCCTGTTCCCTCGTCTCGCTATCAAACGTCCCAAAGGTCGTTTTCAACTTGTATTTTCTGCTTCTCCTCGACACCCAGCGGCCTGATGTAGGCTTGTGCTCCGACCTTTGGTACCATAGGCATCAAGTTCGAATCCTGGCTGTGGCATGGATGTTTTTTAGTGGTTCGGAATCCACGTTAGTGGACTAGGGTAGATTCAGTCTGATTAACCTAAAGTGTGCAAAAAATGACCGAAGAGCGACAAACAAAACCTCGACACCAGATTTTCGCAGAAAGCCAAAAAGGTAACTTATAAGTTAATAACAAAACCTAGATTTTAAGGAGGTGGACGGATAATTTATACTTTGGCATAATTTTGCCAGAAAAAAACTTTTTTTTTTTCTCTCTGTCTCCTCGAATTTTTCATTTCTTGGCTGGAATCCAACGGCTTACGTTTTAAATATGCTCCACTAGACCCTATAAAAAACACGAAAAAATTCTATTATTCTGATCAATTATAACATGCTATTATAATTTCCGGAGATGATATTTTGTTCGCAATTTCCACTAAGTGTTTGTTTTTGTTCGGTTTCTTCCATGTTCGCAATCTCCTCTGAGTATTTTTTTTTTTCAATTCCTACTATTAGTTCACATTCTCCGTATATATATCCTGTTCAAATTTTTAATCGTTCATAAAATACTTTTTATTCATCCACTCAAGTTCAAATACATTTTTTTGAACTTGTAGTGGATGACACTGGATGTTAATACAGTTGTTTTCAAATATTAATTCAGTAATTAAATTTATTTAATTAATTTTAGTTTTATATGGAAGAAAAAAATTTCTCTATATAAGATATTTAGCAGGATATAAATTTAGGAATGAATACCGTCAGTGGCGAAGCGTGTAGATCGCTGGAAAAACATTTCTTTTTTCAGATTCTTTTTTTTTTTTTTTTCATTCTGGGTTCTAGTCTGAGCCGAGGCGGGAACAAAATGGAAAATGAAACATGTGAATAAATTAGTGAGAGAGATGGAAAGTGTGTATGTGAGAGAGAGAAAAATTTTCTAACTTAAAAAATGAATGAAAACTATTTATAAAGGACTTTCTGCAATATAGTGAAAAAAAGTAGGAATTGATTTAAAAAAAAAAAAATTTTTTATATTATTATTATTATTTGTATTTATTTATTTATTTATTTATTTTTTTGTGACTGAAGTGCATTTCACTAAGTGAATCAAATCCAACCATTTACTTTTCAGCTAGTTTTCCTGCTCTACATCAGACAAAATGTGGCCTTTAAGGAATAATAATGCCTGATACTTATCCTTCTGATAATGCGCGTAACTGGGTTGCAGGAGGACCGAGATTCCAATCTGATGGTAGCGGGCACTGCAACTACTACTTTGTGGAACAAGGAGGTTGAGTCGCTATCGTAGACAACGTTTGTAAGCATCTCACATTCTTGTCAGGCTGCTTGATAATGTTTATCCTTACTACTGTGTCCAAAAAGTAAAAACAATTTTCAATTTAAAATTCCCGGGGCATATGAATTTTCAAATTTTTTTTTTCTTTTTTAGGTTGTCCTTCCTTTCAGGTCAAATATTCATTAGAGTTTGAGTTACGCTTGGCTTTGTGAGATGCTGAAACTGATTTCGGCGATTTTTGAAATGTCCGAATGAACTGAGCAAAGAACTTGCATTTAATTTTGTTTGCGGAAACGTATAGAATGTTGAAGAAGGCATTCAGTCAGCATTCCTGTATCGGAAAGAAATCATTACAAGGGGTATAAACAGTTCAAAGAAGGCAGAGAACGCGTTGAAGGCGAACAGCCCTCTGGTCGACCATCACCCTCAACCGACGTAGTTCACGTCCAAAAATTAATTATTTGGGGCTTGCAAACCGTCGATTTACAATTAGAGATCTTGCTGATGATGTTGGAATTTCAAAAGGATCAATCAAATTCCATTGTGGGCCTCAAACGTGTCAAATCTCGATGGGACCGAAAACACTGAATGCGCCTACTCACACTACATTTATTCTTTGTGACTTTTTCGCCAAAAATGAAACCCATATCATTCCACACCACCGTATTCACACCGTGCGACTTCTGGCTATTCCGTAAACTCAACCCACTCCGGGGACACCGTTTTGAGTCGATTGAAGAGATTCAACGTGAATCGCCGCGCGCTTTGAAGGCCATCCCTGCCGATGATTTTTTAGCGTGCATTGAGGACAGGAAAAAAGTTGGCATAAGCGCATTGTGTCCGGAGGGGATTACTTTGAAGGTGATGAAATAAAATTGGAAGAATAAATAAAGTGTTTTTTTTTTTTAAATTGGTCTTACTTTTTGGGCACAGTAGTACTAACACAAATGAAATGATTCTTCAAATTAATTACATATTTATTAGTACTCTTCCTATATAAAACAAAATTATGCAATGTATCGACCGAACAAATAAGTAGTACAATATAAAAATTTATCAATAGATTGCGGAACAAAATTAACTACTGGATTATGCAATACACTACAAGGGCTTTTTAAGAAATTTTCAGAATATGCAAAGTTTGGCTGATGAAATGGGTATAGAGAATGTATTTAATAAACGAAAGGGAAGATTTAAAATAACGGACATAGATGAAACACCTGATGAAGGAAGTAATTTAAACACTAAAAGGATTATTTAAAATACAAATTTTTTCAATTCCTACTATTAGTTCACACTCTCTCTATATATATCTTGTTCAAATTTTCAGTCGTCATAAAATACTTTTTATTCATCCACTCAAGTTCAAATACATCTTTTTTAACTTGTAGTGGATGACACTAGATGTTAATACAATTTTTTCAAATATTAATTCATTAATTAAATTTAAATAATTTTTAATACTTTAAATAGAGTTTTAGCAGTTTCTAATGAAAATTTCAATCAACAGGCAGTATTTCAATCGGTAAAATGCAAGTATTTCAGTATTTTTCACGTGAAAGTGAAGAATGTGAGTTCAATTCTTGCGAAAATCAATAATTCTTTGATAAATTTTTGAAAATTTTTTGCTTTAAGTAGACGTTTTATACAAATGAATTTTAGAAGTGAGTTAGCAGTTGTGGCTTAGTGGTTAGAATGAAGGATTTTTCTCAAAAATAAAATTGAAGAAACTTTGTTTTGTCACTTAATATTGCGATTCAGTCATATGCATATACACATTTATATGAATTGTAATTATTTAATAAAAAGTAACTAAAAAAAAACTTTATTGACCTAAGTAGGAATATACTTAATTTTTTTTTTATATATTACTTGTTTGGCACTCTATTGTCTCAAAAAAAAAAAAAAAAAAAAAAAAAAAAAGAACATATTAATAGATTGGCGTTATCAAAAAAGAAAAACTATCTTAGACGATTTTTGTTTTCTGTATGGCTCGTGTTTATATTATATGCGTGTTGCTGATTTAAAAGATTGGTTGAAGATCTTGCTATTAAATATAGCAAAGATTTTAAAAAAGTACGAATTCTCATGTGAAATTGAACGATTTAAGTTGAAGTAACGATTATACAAAATATAGAAAATGTATCTCCGCTTAATATTCTGCAGACTGTTTATGATTTTGGCTTAATAGAGACTTCTTCTTCAATGGCACAAGAGCCCCACGGTGGGCCAAAGCCATCTGCGTACTGACAGATTTTGAGACGATTTGCATGTTTTCTTTTTTTTTACGGGGTAGGACTGTCAGCGCTACGCCCAACTCTCTTCGATCATATTAGACCGAGACCTGAAGGCCGATTGACTAGCACTCGGAGCCACAGGTTTTGGGTTCGAGCCCCGCCGGTGGGACCATGGATGCTTGTAATGGTTCGGAATCCACTTTAAGCTGTAGGTCCCGCTCTAATATGACTGTAAGAGCGTCACAAATCCCAGTCAGATTTCTCACCCACATAATTCCCAAACTGTATAGGGCAACTCAGCTCTAGGCACAGGGATGTTATGTGGTGTAGTAGCAGTCATATTAGACAGGGACCTACAGGGATTCCGAACCACTACAAGCATCCATAACACCACCGGGACTCGAACCCAAAATCTTGGCACCGAGTGCTATTCAATTGGTCATCAGGCCCTTAATAACTTTTTAACTCCAAAATTACTCTCTTATTTTACCCAACAAATGCAGTTGTTAGAATACAGTGAGTGTAGAAAGTATTCGTACAGTACGACAATTGATTTAAAAGAGATCCGTTCATAAAAATTATAAACATAAATTCCATTTTAATTAATTATAAATATATAATAGAACATATTTTCACTAGTTTTATGTGAAATTGACACACAAATAATTTTATACATGAATAAATATTTACAAAACTGAAACAATCAATCTTGTCAAAACATCTTGTGGTGTAAAAGTATTCGTACACTAAAAGAAATGCAATTTTTTTTTTTTTAGTTATTTTGTGATTGGTTTGGCCATTATGATGTAGTTAATTGACGTCATCTTGTAAGTTACTTAGAAGGTTCTTCAGTGAAAATTTTAATGTAGGGAGAAACTAGAAATTCTGTAATGGGTCGTAAAAGTAAAAGAGACAAGTGTTTCCGGAAGAGAACCGATTTTAAAGCTCCGTAAAAAATGGTAAATCGTACAACAAGATTTCTGATGTCTATTGACATCATCTGACAGATGGCTTCTGGTACGTTCATTAAAGAAGGATCCCAAAATAAGTGCTCTACATTAACATCATAACAAAGAACATGGGAGCAGCAGTCTTCGTAAGTACTGTTCGAAATGCATGCAGAAATGAAGGTTTCCATGGCCGTGTTGAGAGACGAAAATTCTTTGTTAGTGAGAAGAATCGGAAGCTGCGATTGTCCTTCGCCAAGCAATACGTTAATGAAAGTCCAGATTTCTGGAAAAGATTATCTTTACAGACGAAAGTAAATACAACATATTTGGATCGGACGGGAGACGAATGGTATGGAGAAAGCGCAATACAGAAATGCATCCTAAGAATTTAGTGCCAACAGTGAAACATGGGGGTGGAAGTCTGCTTGTTTGGGGTTGTATGAGTGCTTCTGGGGTGGGCAAATTAGTCTTTATTAAAGGCATTATGAATCATCAACTTTATATTGACATTTTAAAAATAATTTAGGACCTAGTGCAACAAAAATGGGCTTGATTAGTGATTACGTTTTCATGCATGATAACGAACCCAAGCACCCAGCCCGAAACACAAGGCTCTGGATACTATACAATACCCCAAAGTTCATGTTCAGTTTCGTCTGTAAAGATAATCTTTTTCAAGAATTCTGGACTTTCATTAATGTATTGCTTGGCGAAAGACAATCGCAGCTTCCGATTCTCCTCACTAACAAAAAAGAATTTTCGTCTCGCAACACGGCCATGGAAACCTTCATTTCTACATGCATTTCGAGCAGTACTTACGGAGACTGCTGTTCCCATGTTCTTTAGTTCTGATGTTAATGTAGGAGTACTTATTTTGGGATCCTTCTTTAATGAACGTACCAGAAACCGTCTGTCAGATGATGTCAGTAGACATGGTCGCCCAGTACCAGAACTGTTTTGAACCATTCCAGTGGCAGCAAACTTTTTGTGATTCACTGCACAGTTGAACGGGGTCTACCGACCAGATCAGAAATCTTGTTGTACGATTTACCATTTTTACGGAGCTTTAAAATCAGTTCTCTTTCGGAAACACTTCTCTTTACTTTTACGACCCATTGCAGAATTTCTAGTTTCTCGCTACATTAAAATTTCCCCCTGAAGAACCTTTTAAGTAACTTACAAGATGACGTCAATTAACTACATCATAATGGTTAAAACCAATCACAAAATAACTAAAATAAATTTGCATTTCTTTTAGTGTACGAATACTTTTTACACCACAAGATGTTGGATTGTTTCAATTTTGTAAATATTTCTTCTTGTATAAAATTATTTTTGTGTCAATTTCACATGAAACTAGTGAAAATATGTTCTATTATATATTTATAATTAATTAAAATGGAATTTATGTTTATAATTTTTATGAACGGATCTCTTTAAATCAATTGTCGTACTGTACGAATACTTTTTACACTCACTGTATATCTGACTCTTTTTTTTTTTTTTTTTTCCCCCGTTTTTATTGCTACATGCGATACAAGTTTTATCAAGTCGAAATGAATAAAAATTTTATTTAAGATCTACTATCGGGCAAGGACAATTATACAATCTTTTTATTATATCAATAGAATACAATATCGTAAAAATATTTATTATGAGGATGTAATTAATGAATTAACAGGAATTAAAGCGAGAAAAGTGCAGTTAAAATGAATCTTACTAAAAAAATCTATTGTTATATATTTTTTTTTTTTATTATTTTTCCCAACCTAGGTGTTTAAGGGATCTAAATACAAACTCTTGCAGATGGCACAGTAATGGCTAGTTGCGGCACTGAGCTCAACAGTTACTGTTTTGAAAAATTGGTAAGCTCCGTAATAATTGCTACAGAGTTGTTTGCTTGGTTTCGTTTGTCGTTCGACGATCATTTTGAGCACACTTTAGGTTAATTAGACCAAGACGTACTGTTTAACGTGGATAGCAAAGGCCAGTGGCCAGTGGTACTAAAGGCCAGAGCGCTAAGCCAATGGCCGTCAGGCCGGTAGAGTCGCTTGCATCCACTATTATCTGGAGGAAAGCTTGAGTTTTCAACAACATTTCTCAAATAGCATATTATTCCACAGTCTGAGGTCTGATGGCCGAGTGACTAGGCTCTGGCCCTCGGTGTCACAGGTTTCGGGTTCCAATTCCGGCGATGCCATGGATGTTTGTAGTGGTTCGGAATTCACTTTAAGCCGTAGGTCTCGATCTCATATGATCGTAGAGCGCCACAAAGCCCAATCAGAATTCTTCTCCCCACATCATTCCCAAACTGTAAAGGGGCAACTCAGTTATCGGCACAGTGATGTGGTGTAGTAGTAGTAGTTTTCCACAGTCCTAGAAAGCATAGACATATTGGTTGAAATTCGGTGATAGACCAATTGATTGAAGTTACTATATACTAAAGTGACGAATAACTCCGGATATCTCTAGTTATGTATGTCGGATGCCTATGTTAGTCAAATGCACTTGTTATACATTTGACTAACGCGTCGAAAAAGTACAGTGTGAAAAAAATACATTTGAAGCCAAGATGATTTCCGAAATAAAGATGTGACAGAAATATTTTGAATAAATATGCTGGTAAGGAAAAAAAAAAAAAAAAACAGAGGGCAAAGAGAGAGAAAAAAAAAGAACTGCATTGTGTTTGGCAATATTTATTGGCTTTAAAATTACATAATCGTGTGAAAATGTAATTTATTAGATAAGCATGATCAAACATTGTTTTTTTTTTTTTTTTTTTGTTCAAGGTCATAATGCTAGATTTTGGTTATCTAACAACGCTTCAGAATTTCGTTTTACTCGTAAAATGTGTTTGCTTTTAATTTTTTAATGGATTGTCAAACAAAAAGGCAAAAGTGATTTTGTTGAAATTTGTGTACTTTTAATAAGCGATTGTGTTACACATAAGTGTGTGCTTTATAAAAACTGGTTTTTAAAAAGCATTGTAATAAGCAAATTTAATGAAGATGTACTCCTTTGTGAATAAAAATTGTTAAATTTAATGTGTTTATTATTTAAAAGTTTTTATATTATTTCAATGCAAATTAACGATGCCTGAATAAAAATTATTAAATTAAATAAAGATATAATATTAAGAAGGATAACCATCATTAACCTCTTTAAGAATGTTAACAAACGTGCGTGTTGAATTTATTTTTCCTTATTAAATCTATCGGATAATTATTTATATTCGAAATCTGTTAAGAATGGAAACAAAAACATGTCGTATATCAGCACTAATTGTATTTTATTGTATTAACAACATTTTTTTGTTAATATTGTAGCGCATATCACTGAAAAAGTCATTATCATATAAAGATTAAAATTACTGCAATAGGTCAAGGCAAAACTCATTTTTACATTGTTAAAAAAAAAAGGCAAAAAAACAGCATGAAAAAGTTTTTATTTGATGTTTGTTATAAACATTCAAAGGTCACATATGTGGAAATGTATCACCCATTATTTCTGGATTACATTTGCTGTAAAATAAATAAAATTTATTAAAGAAAAGGACTTGATACTCGAGTGCCTAGTGCTCTGGCACTCGGTGCTGCAGGTTTCTAGCTCCAATTCCAGGCAGTATCATGGATATTTGTAGGGGCCTGTTGGTCAAGTGGCTAGCGCTGTGGCGCTAGGTATCACAGGTTTCGGGTTCAAATTCCAGAGGGTCCATGGATGTTTGCCCTGGTTCGGAATCCTCTTTAAACCGTAGGTCTCGGTCTAACAGGATCGTAGAGCGTTGCTGGAGGTAGTGATAGTCCGCGTCCGTAGTTTATCCTCAAGCTACACTCACCTCCTGGGTAGTGCTAAGTGAGTAATGTCTGTGCAGCTCTTGCCTTAAGGCATCAAAGATAACTGTCTAAGTGTTTGCCAGCTGCATTAGAAAAACCCAACCATGGATGTTTGTAGTGGTTCGGAATCCACTTTGCCGTAGATCTCGTTCTAATAACAGCGTAAAGGCTGACAACCCTACTCCGTAAGAAAAGTCAACGTCACTGAGCCAAGTGGGACTTCTACCTACGGGTACTCCATTCCAACAGAAGCTGCCACTCCCTTTACCCTTCTTCAATGAGACCTAATGGATTCTTGGACATGGTCTAGATGATGATGCCGACCAAGTGGGATAAGAAACAACAAACAGAAATCGAAAACTAACATCACTATTTTCTATAATTTTAAAAATTAGTCCTGAGGAGGTTAAAGTGAAAAAATACACTAATCCCAAAAGTTCATAAATAAAAACAACAAAAAAATTTAATGGCGCATGTTTTCTTTGATATTCTTCAATCAATAGAAAATAGTGATATTCTTCAATCAAAGAAAATATGCGTCATTAAATATTTATTTTTCTAATACAGTTGGCAAATACTTAGACCGTGATCTTTTATGCATGAGGCTGTTTCCGATGTTAGCTTACCTTCAAGTTAGCACTACCCAGGGGAATCGTGTAACTTGAAGGTAAGCCACGGACGCGGAGTAACAATGCCTCCGCAACGCTCTACGATCCTATTAGACCGGGACCTACGATTTAAAGTGGATTCCGAACCACTGCAAACATCCATGGCCCCCTCCGGTACTCGAACCCGAAACCTGGGGCACCAAATGCTAGCCACTTGGTCATCAGGCCCCTTCTTCATTAAATTTGAATCTATTAAACGATCTTGAAACTATATTAAATTATTTACAAAAATTTCTCAAGTATAGTATATTTTATTTTATTAATGAAACTATATTATGATAATATTTTTTTTATTTTATTAATAAATATTAATGTTATTAATATTAAGTTCAAGAATTTATTCCCTATCATCCACGAACACAATAGCAACTTATGAGCAGACAGCCAGGAAGATAGATAAAAGGGGGAGTGCACTGAATATCATTATAAACATCCAGTTCCGTAGACAGCTGATTTATATGCAAATACTACAAACAAGACGTCACAGATCACGTGACAACTTTCGTGGTGGGCGACAGGTTGGTTGATGTATTCTTTAATTCCTGGGGGCTCCATCTCCGAATATGTATGTATGTTTCAACTGAATGTGAATTCAGTTGAAACAATGAAAATTACCCAGAATATATTTATATATATAATAAAATTAACTTACAATCCTAAACAAATAAAAGAAAAGAAAAAAATAATTAAAAATTAAATTACAATTTTGCGCTACTGTTTTATACATAATTGGGAACGTACTACTGTGCCCAAAAAGTAAAACCAATTTTTATTTTTTTTTTCAAAAACGCTTCATTTATTCTTCCAAATTTATTTCATCGCCTCCAAAGTAATCCCCTCCGGACACAATGCACTTATTCCTACTTTTTTTTCCAATCCTCAATGCACGCTAAAAATTTATTGGCCGGGATGGCTTTCAAAGCGCGCGCCGATTCACATTGACACAAAAAAAGGTGTCCCCGGAGTGGTCTTTTGAGTTTAGGGGAATAGTCAGAAGTCGCACGGCGCTAAATCAGGCGAATACGGTGGTTGTGAAACGGTATGGATTTCCTTTTTTTGGCGAAAAAGTCACGAAGAATCAATGCAGTGTGAGCTGGGGCATTATTGTGATGCTCAAGCTCACACAGCTAATTGAATGCAAGTTCTTTGCTCAATTAATTCAGACATTTTAAAAATCGCTGAAATCACTTTTAGCGTCTCACAAAGCCAAGTGTAACTCAAGCACTAATGAATATTTTGACGTCAAATTTCACGCGGATGTCAAGGACAGTGCCAACAACCTAAACCCACCCTTAACAACAACCTAAACCAACCTTTACAAAATTTGAAATTCCATACGCCCGGGAAATTTAAATAGAAAATTGGTTTTACTTTTTGGACACAATAGTAAGAGACAATCTCCTGGATTGCAGTATTTTCATGATTAATAAGCATATGCCAAAAAAAAAATTGAATTGAGATGTGTTTAAGAAAATGTTTTAAAGAAGGAATGTTAATAGCTTTAGAAATATCAGAATTGCTCATGAGCCATTTAGCAGAGGTCATTTGGTGGATAGTGATATTTTGTAAAGCCTCAAGCATTTTTAGGTTAGATTTAGCTGCATAGGACCAGACTGGACAAGAGTAGGTGAGAATTGGGAGAAGCATAGCCGTATGAAGAATACTGCTATGCTTCACCATGCTGGTCATGGTAGAATTTCTATTTATAAGTGGGTGGAGTTTTCTGAAGGCAATACGAAATTTAGTTTTGATGTACAAAAATGTTGTTTCCAAGTTAAATGCTGATCCAGAATAACTCCTAGATATTTAGTTTGACTATTCCAAGAGATAATATTATTATTGATCATAATCACAGCCTATTTACGTTTATTTTCAGTGGATGGTAGGATTTTGTTGATTACTGAAGCACTTTTCTTTTTTTTTTTTTTTTTTTTTTTTTTAATTTAATAGATTTTTTTTTGAAATATTGAAATAGGAGAATTTTCAAGTATTATTTAAAAAATCTTGTCACATCCAAATATAGGAAAATGATATTATACCCTTCCCTACTTCATATCTTGTGAAATCAAATTTTAGTGTTGTTAATGTTATTACAATCAAAGAAAGAAACTGCTTGAATATTTCCAAAAGAGCCCTTTGTTTATTCCTTATAAAAATGTTACAGATGTTAATAACTTGAAAGTAGTATTTATTTATTGTTTGCTTTTTGCGTACTTTTTTTTTTTCTCATTTCGAAATAAATGTAATTTTCTAATCTTGGAATGTGTTTCTGGTTGAGATCAACTTCTTAAAATAAGTAACGAAGTATTGAAAGATTATTTTTTCCTCATTGAGGATTTTCTATTAATATTTATTAACTTTTCGTTTGTTTTTTGCCTATTTTTTTTTTTAATTTTGAAATCATGAAGATGGTAAAAATAGAAAAAGGAATTAGAAAGTAATAATTAATTCTGATGAATCAATGAATTTCTGTACAAAATTTGTGAAAGTTAGATTATCTTATTTATTATTGAAATTTTTTTAAAATCATATCATATTTTCTAGTCGGTAATAAGACCAGATAAATATTTTTTATTGATATTTGGAAGCTTATTTTTCTTATTGAATAAAGCTTGGAACACGTTCTATTTTATTTATGACTTTTTATCAAAGTCTTGATTTTTTTATGTACTTATGTATTTCATTAAAAATCGCTCAATCCTAATCATTAATACCTAACTTTGTAATCGTGCTTCTTCCTACAAACTGGCAAGAGAGCCTCCCTGTGAAGTTCAGGAAAATAGTCAATAGGCCTCGAGACTCTCACCCAAGTGGAAGTACAGAACAATCATGAGTTTCAGTTGAGAAACGTAATAAATATAATTGACGTAATTCTGCATTGTAGTTAGTCTACAGACTTTCACTCGGAGAGAAAGTATATTTCGTGCATCCCTCGCGTACCTGAGTATTGGGTTTTCGGCTTAGAAGTGGAATCATTCCACGAATATATAATTATCTGTCTTTAAATGTGTTAAATATTGTCTGTCTTTAATTGTGCATGTGTGGTACTTGTGCATGTGTCAATAAAACTGTGAGTTCTCAAACCTGTGTCTCAAGTCTCAACCCAGCATACTATAACTCACTTTTAATGATATTTAAATTACTCACTAAAACTCCTAAAATCATTTTTTAATGATATCCATTCCTTTCCTTAAATGATATCCATTCCTTACTCACTAAAAAAATCCTTTTAATGATATTCAATCAGATATCCATTTTTTACTCACTAAAAATCAAATCCTTTTTAATGATATCCATTTTTTACTCACTAAAAATCCTTAAATCCTTTTAATGATATCCATTCCTTGACTAAAAACCTCAATCAGTAATTCCTAAAACTTCCAACTAAATAAAATAGTAATGAAAGAATAAAATTAGAACACATTTTTATTTTTCTTTAACTTTTAATCAAAGTCTTAAAAAAAATATTTTTTATTTAACTCATTTATTTCTTACTCACTAAAAATCACTCACTCCAAATCAGAAATTCCAAAATTCCTTTTAATGATACTTAAAACCTTACTTATTAAAAAAACCTTAAATCCTTTTAACGATATACATACCTTACTCACTAAATATCCTTAAATCCTTTTAATGATACCCATTTCTTACTCACTAAAAATCCTCAATCAGTAAATCTTAACACTTCCAACTAAATAAAAGAGTAATGATAGAATAAAAATTTCAAATACGTTTTTTTTAAACATTTGTTTTAAAATAAAAATTTAATTTGGATAATTCATCTGTAGATCAATCATTTTTTATTAAACGTTAAAAAAAATACTTGAATAAAATACAAAATATCCAAATATCTTTTCTCTGTTTGGCTGTGTATTCGAAAGCATTTAATTCAAAGAAAATGTGAGTGTCAAAAGCATGAATGATTTCATCTATGACGCGTTCTGCGCATGCGTCCTTTCTTTATCGTGGGAAGTGGCAAGCCAGACTTGTTTGGGAAGAAAATGAGCGTTTGACACCTTATCACCTTGGCACGGAGCGAAATAAATTACACGGCTGAAGAAAATCCATTAGATGCCGTCTATGAGCTTTGACAAACAGCTGGAGTTGTGATGTATGGTCATTCAGAGAGTCAGAAACCGATAATAAATGGAAGAAAGGGTTAAATAATTAGCTGATGACCTTTGGAAATTTTTAAGCTAACTTTGCAGCTTGCAAACAATTTGATTGATACATTTTGATACAAAAAGCTATGAAAAAAAAAAAGAGAATTTTAGAAAGAGATACATATTTTTACTTCGATAGTAAAACGAAATGAGAAATATCCACCTTATGCAGGAATTTATTTATTATAAAAAAGTAAACCCTAAAATATTAAAAATATTCGTTATTCAGTATTTGTTAAATTTATCTATAAATGGAAAATAAAACTCGTTTCAGTACAAAACATATTTTAAAATTTTTATTTTTTTTACAAAACATATCATTATAAATCATATATATTAATTAAAATTTAAAATAGAGTTCAGAAAAAAAGTTTGAAATCATCCATTTCACCGCCGGGACTCGAGCCCAAAACCTGTGACACCGAGCGTTAATCACTAGGCCATCAGGCCCCTGTCGGATCTATACTTACGTTTAATTTATAGGAAATTAACTGTTTTCTATATCAAATTTTAGTTATATTAAAAAAAAAAAAAAAAAAAAAATCTTCACAAATGAGATTTTTTTCCATTTTATACATTCAATCATCAAAGTATTAAAAATTTCTTCATTTATTAAAAAAAAAATTAATGATAAGAATTAAAAATAGATTCTTCTTCATTGGCGCAACAGCCCATGGTGGGCCAAGACCGTTTGCTTACTGGCAGATTTCTAGATCAGAGATGTTTTCTTTTACGGGGTAGGTTTGTCAGCCCTATGCACGACAGTCACATTATACCTTTGGGCCTGATGGCCGTGTGGCTAGGGCTCTGGCACTTGGTACGGCAGGTTTCGGGCTCGAATCCCGGAGGTGCTGTGGATGTTTTTTAGCAGTTCAAAATCCTATTTAAGCTATAGGTCGCGGTATTCTATGACTGTAGAGCGTCACATATCCCAATCAGACTTCTCACCCACATAATTCCTAAACTGTAAAGGGGCAACTCAGCTCTAGGCACAGTGGTGTGGTGTAGCAATAGTCATGTTAAACCGGGACCAACGGTTTAAAATGGATCCCGAACCACTACAGATATCCATGTCACCGCCGAGATTCAAATCCGAAACCTGTGGCACCGAGCGCTAGTCATTCGGCCATCAAGTCCCAAAAAATAGAATAAATAATGTTAATTATTTTTTTCTTTTCTATTGCAGCTGGTAAACACTTAAACAGTTGTCTTTGATGCCTTGAGACAAGCGCTGCACTGATGTTACTCACTTAGCACAGCTTTTACAGCATTTCAAACGCACTCAATTTTTTACAGCATTTCATTAATTTTATAATTTACTACAAATTTTTTGTTTTGCTGAGTGATTATTGCTCTGGCGCTCTGTGCCACAGTCTCGGGATCGAGTCCTGGCGATGGCATGGATTTTTGAAGCAGTTCGAAATTCACTTTTAACCTTTACCTGGGAGGTGCGTGTAGCTTGAAGATAAGCTACGGTGGCGCAGTAACACTACCGCCTCAGCGCTCTACGATCATATTAGACAGGGACCTACGGTTTAAAGTGGATTCCGAACACCTACAAATATCCATAGCACCACTGGGATTCGAACCTGAAACCCGCGGTACGGAGAGCTAGCCACTCTGCCATCAGGGCCCTGTAAAGTTAATTATAGAATGCAAAAAGATTTTTTTTTCTTGTATGGCAAGGTGTTTGACTTATGGCCTGTTTTCATTTCAGTTACCAATGGATTCAGTGACTGAATTTTGTCATTAACAACCCATTGTAATGTAATTACTTTTTAAAACATTAGGAAAATGCCACATCATCATTCATCCGAGCCATGTATTGTCATTATACAGGAAACCCCATTAAACCCGATTTCTCCAATCTTTCAATCCTAACGACCGCATCTAATGATAAAAAGATGCCATCTAGGATTAAAAAAATCTTGCTGACTACATTAGAAAGATAAAACATTATCATATAGTGAATATAAAACAATACTAATTAAATATATACAATCTAAGATATTAAACAAGTCAAATAAACAAAAATTTTGGAATAATAAACTTAGATTTTTTTTTCTGGGGTTTATTTAAATTATTTGTTGGTTTGTCACTCTACTGTCATTTTGTGCACACTATAGGCTAATTAGACGGCTCCTACAGTTTAACGTGGAATACAAATCGCTAACAAATGCCCATGCCATTGCCAGGATTCGAACCTGAAACCTGTGATACAAAATGCCAGAGCTCTAGCCAATTAGGTATCAGGTCGCTATTTAAAACATTGAGGAATCCAAGTAGTTACAGTCGTTGAAATGAAAAATATTCAAAAAATATAAAACTAAGAAATATATTTTTATAGCACTTCATTAATTTCATAATTTACTACATATTGTTTGTTTTGCAGAGGGATTATCGCTCTGGCACTCGGTGCCACAGGTCTCGGGATCGAGTCCTGGCGGTGGTATAGATTTTTGTAGTGGTTCGGAATCCACTTTAAACCGTAGGTCCCGATCTAATATGACTACTGCTACTACACCACACCACATAACTGTGCCTAGGGCTGAGTTACCCCTATACAGTTTGGGAATGTTGTGGGTGAGAAATTTGATAGGAATCTGTGACGCTCTACAGTCATGTGAGACCGGTACCAACGGATTAAATGGATTCCGAACCACTACAAACGTCGTATTGCCGGGACTCGGCACCTGTAGCACCGCGCGCCAGGTCCGGCGTATGGCTGACAACCCTACACTGTAAAAAGGAGACATTTCCTGTCTCGAAATCTGACAGTAAGCGGACGACCTTGGTCATCATGGGCTATAGTGCCAGGAAGTTAGTTAGTTTAATTACATAATTTTATGTAATTAGAATTACAAAAATATATGTGGGAAGACTGCATATGAATCTCAACTATTTAAGTGCCACAGGTTTCATGTTTGAAATTTGGCGGTGGCATGGATGTTTATAGATGATTCGGAATCGAAATTAAACCGTAGGTCCCGGTCTAATTAGCCCAAAGTGTGCACAAAATGACCGTAAAGTGACAAACCAAATCAACTATTTAAAGAAATTTAAGATTTCATGTCGAGCTTCATCCGTAAGGACGCTGGGCCACATGCGACCGGCAGAAATAGGTGTCTACACTACTGGCCGTTAAAATTGCTACACCAGGAAGAAATGCAGATAACAAAATGATATTTATTAGACAGATATATTATACTATAAATAATAAGGGATTACATTTTAGAGAAATTTAGGTGCATAGATTCTGAGAAATCAGTATGTAGAACAACCACCTCTGGCAGTAATAACAGCACTTATACGCCTGGGCATTGAGAAACAGAGATTGGATGGCATGTACAGGTACAGATGCCCATGCAGCTTCAACACTATACCACAGCTCATCCACCGTAGTGACTGGCGTATGATGACGAACCAGTGGCTCGGAAATCATGGACCAGACGTTTTCTATTGGCAAGAGATCTGGTGAACGTGCAGGGCAGGGAAACAGCCGAACATTTGCCGTATCAAGGAAGGTCTATACAATACCGGCAACATGCGATCGTGCATTATCGTAGGGTTTCGCAGGGCTCGAATAAAGGGTAAAGCCACGGATCGTAACACACCAGAAATGTAACGTACACTGTTTAAAGGGCCGTCAATGCGAACAAGAGGAGACCAAGACGTGTATCCAATAGCAGCCCATACCATCACGCCAGGTGAAGGGCCAGTACGATGATGATGAATGCACGCTGCTAATGTGCGTTCTTCACGATGCCGCCAATCATGGATGCGACCATGGATACGAATTGATGCTGTAAACAGAACCTGGATTCATCTGAAAAAAGGACGTCTCGACATTCATGCGCCCAGGTTCGTCGTTGATCACACCATAGAAGAAAGTCCTGTCTATGATGCAGCATCAAGGGTAGCCGGAACCATAGTCCCCGAGCTGAGAATCCACGCTGCTGCAAACGTCGTCGAACTGTTCGTGCAGACACTTGCGCTACAAACGACCTAATTCTTGACTCAGGGCTCGTGACGTGACTGCACCATCCATTAAGGCTATGCGGGTAATATACCTGTCTTCTAAGCTCTAGTGATAGGGGTCGTTGAGATCCAGCACGGTGTTCCGTATTACCGTCCTGAACCCATCGGTTTTATATTCTGCTAACAGTCATTGGATCTCGACCGATGCGAGCAGCAATACTGCGATATGATAAACCGCAATCCCGGTATGCCACAATTCGACCTTTATCAAAGTCAGAAACGTGCTGGTATCCCCTTTCTTCAAATGCTTCTTTTCTCGTTTTAACACGAGGCATCACAACAACATTTCACCAGGCAACAACGTTCAAATGCAATTTTTTATAGTATAAGAAACCGGCCGAACAATTTCCTCGTTTAAACCCATTGCAGGTGTCGCTACGTTTGCGCTAAGGTAAGAGTGGAGAAGCCAACTTTAAATCTGATTTCATGCGCTGAAGAGCTAATCATTTGCATATCACAGCACCTTCTTCCTGTCATTTAAATTTCATGTCTGTAACATGTCGCCTTCTTGGTGTAGCAATTTTAATGGTTAGTAGTGTACATTAAACACAAAAAGTAAAATGAAGAGCAAATGAAAACTTTGTCTGAAACTGCTTAATCAAGATTATCGTTTTACCACTCAAATTAATGAAACCAAATTATACTAATAAAAGAGTTATAAATAAATTAAAACCATCTTAGATGAGTAATTAAAATACTTCATTAACTAATGAAAAGCTAAGCTACGGAAATAAAGTTATTTGCGAAAAAGGAAATAATTTATTTCTAGTTTAGTTAAAATCTGTTTAGAATTAGATACCGGATATTTAGTAAAAATAGTAACAAAATAGTCGTGGGATTGTTTTTGAGACGAAGTTTACAAAAAGATGAACGAGAAAAAAGTTCAATGTTCAGGCGTGGCACGTTGGCGAGTTTAAAAACCGGAACATTTGGTCGACACTCTTCAAAATACTCTGAAGAGAAATTAAAAAATCCAGATGAACAAAACTTATTTAGTTTTAATGTTTGAATTACCAAAAAATATATAGAACATTAAGAAGCCATATGGCCGATTGGTTGGCGCTCGTTACCACAGGTTTCGGTTCGAGTCCCGGCGGTGCCATGGATGCTTGTGAGAGATTCTGAATCCACTTTAAACCGTAGGTCCCAGTTCTAATAGGATCGTAGAGCGTTGCTAGGGTAGTGTTACTCGCGTCCGTAGCCTATCTTCAAGCAACATGTGCCCCTGGGTAGTGTTAAATGAGTAAGAGCAGTGCAGCCTTTATTTATGGTATAAAGACTAACTGTTTATGTATTTCCAGCTGCATTAGAACAGCAACTATATAGAACATCGCTTTGAGTAGAAACATATTCGATATAAAACGTTTTCAAGAATACTCCTATTTTTAAGTACTAAGAAGTATTACATTAGAAGAATATTCAAGAATATTCTAAGTTTTTCCCTTCACCAACACCCACCTCATAATATTCAGTAATTTTTGCAAATAGAACATAACAATTCTGAACGAATATTTTCATGGGTGGAATCTGTTAAAGAGTTAACCACCCACGTTTTTTCTCAATAGAAGGTATTGTTGTGATTTATCTTCTGTGTGCAGCACCAGTGGATTGACAACCCAGGAGTAGTTATGGATGGAAAAGAGGATGCTTCTGTTGTGATGTAGATTGCTTCTCGTAGGTAGAAATCTGACTTTGCTCTGAGTTCTAAAGAAGGAGGACAGTGCCTTCTGGGAGGCAAGTGCCTTCTGGGAGGACTTTTTAGGGTTTAATAGCTCTCATTTGCGCATAGTATGAGAGAAAACCCGAAACTTCCACCAGGTAGTCCGACTAAGGCTTAAGATTTCTTGTTTGATTAATTATTAAAAGCTATTGAATCGGAATGGTCTGATGGAAAACGTTTTGGAAACAAGAAATATGAAAATCGGTAAATGATCCTGAATCAAAAGCTGTTTGTTGTTGTTTCTATCCCACTTGGTCGACAGTAACATCTAAACTAAATCCCTGAATCTGTGTGTTCTCTTGGAAGGAAGGGAGGGAATTTCTGTTGTGATGGAGCACCCGTAGTTAGAAGTCTGACTTGGCTCCGTGTCGCTGAAGAAATAGGTTAATGCCTTCTGGGGAGGAACTACTCCCATTTGCGTATCTTATGGGAGAAAATCTAGAAAACTCCCACCAAGTAGCCCGAACGAGGCAAAGATGCTGAACATCACAAACACTCTCTTCGTTTTTTGAAACAGTGTCTTCAACAAAGCAGTTAGCGCATTGGACCTTCGGCGCTAATGCTCACCAGCGGCGAGCATTGCCGCTGAGCCACGAGTCGGGCTGCAGAAATTACTGAAATAAACAAAAAACCATTTAATACATAATTTTAAATAAATAAAAAATAATTTACTACATATATATAATTTTTTAAATAATAGAATTAATTTTTTTAGTAATTAAAATCTGCTTTCAGCAGTTTTATTTTGAAATATATTAGTTATGACAATACACGAATATTTTATACGAATGGCTATAATATATAATTATATATAATACATGAATATTTTATATTAAGAATGCACGAATATTTTTTTCTCTCAGTATGAATTTAGAAAATATCACTATAAAAAATTATCACAACCTATTTAGATATCATATGGGAGGTAACCCTGAAAACTCCCACCAGGTAGTCCGACTAACGAGGCAAGATACTGAACATCTCAACTGACATCAAGTCTGTTATATATATATATATATATATATATATGTATATAAGGTGAGACATGCGGAAATTCATGTCAGTTATGCTAAAAATATATACATTTATTATCCAACATTATCATTATAATTTTTCCTTAAAAAAATCATCAATAAAAAAACAAACTTTATTCAAACCTGCTTTAATGACTATCGGAAATACATAATCATGATTCATTTGATTACTTCTATTCATCCCAAAAAAAGAAAACCCCAGTGGATTCCATCTTGTGAAGACGTGGCAAATAGGAAATAAACACCATTCACCACCTACTGTGGTCCCACCAGATGTCAGTGGGCAACCGGCTCTCTCGCGTCCACCCACCTAAGTGCACGTGGAGGATTTCTTCTTTAAACTATACGAAGTAAACGTCTTAAGAATAACTACTGAGGTGAGATTACGTAAGAGCACTTATTCAACCAGTTTAAATTGTTTTAAATATTCATGAGACTTATCGAAAGTTTTTCATTATTAAACGCTTTTTAGATATTTTAATTGATTTTCGAATAAGTTTTTAATTTGTTTTGATTTCCTATTCTATATATCTACAATGTTATTCATAATTTAACAAAATTTTTAAACACTTATAAAATAAGAATCTTTTAAAAGAGTGCAAAAATTTCTGTTTGGTTATATTAATGAATGACAGGGCCGGATTTTTCTGTAGACTAACTAGGTTTCAGCCTAGGGCCTTAAGTTCAAGAGGGGCCTGCATTCAAATTGTTATCAAAATTAGAATTATACTATTCTAAAACAGTAAACACTAAAGCACTGATTCGAAAATAAGGAAAACTTCTACACATATGACTAATAAACAAACATAAAAATGCATTTGATTTTTGTTTCTTTGTAAATGTTGCGTGCTATGTTTGATTAGTTATTGTTACAAGTACTATATATGGTGCTGAGAATAAATGTCCAATTAAGTGTTCTTGACTTTTTTTAAATTTATTATCCGTGCCCCATCTTTTATAAAGGTTAGTACCCATCACAACGTGTTTCATTTAACACGTTGATATCACAGTAATGAATGCATTTTATTTCCTCTCGCGTAATTTACAAACTTAACAACGGGAGGGAAAGGGCCTCATAAGTGGAATAGCCCAGGGCCTCTTTCATCTAAATCCGGCCCTGATGATTGATAAATTAATAAATTATCAGGGCAGCAGTAAAAAATATATTATCAAATTATAAGTCAGCTTTTTGTTATATCTCTAATTTTGAACTTTGAGGTGAATTTTGAAATAAAAGCTATAAATAATTAATGAAAAATACAGAGCTGATATGCGAAAAAGTTGGAATTGCATTGAGGAAAACTGTATTGTGTTATTTTTCACCAATGAGAGGCATTTTTCCAGCTCAGCACATTTATCAAATGACAATGGATTACACTTCACAACTGTTTAGAAACAAACATTACAATATTAGAATTATTTGTTAAGGCAGGGATGGGCAAACTTTTTTTCGGTCGCGGGATCAAAAATCGAAAAACAAAAAAAGTTTGGCAGGCCAAGATAAAATTTTTTTTTAAATTTTAAAAACAATATATGAGTATTACAAATTAAAATACTTTCTGAAATACAATTTAAAACTTTCTGCATTTTGTTTTCTTTCTTATTCGGACACTGCTTCTAATTTGAATTCTTATGCTTAGACGTGAAATAACGGGAAATGCTATATTCTTGAAGACTGCTACAGCTTCATTGCAGGTGAAACGCACTGCGTATCTTTTAAAACTCTAAAAAATATTTCCAGGTCCATTCATCATTAAAAGCACGACATTTTGGGGTTGGAATATTTTGCGAATAACCCAAACAAGCACTAGTTACGTCATACTTTTAATAATTGCACCACTATTCACAATGATGCTATATGTCCGAAATCTTTCTATACGCAATCACTAATATTAAAACTCGTGCCAAAAGAAAAACCGCTGGCTGGAGCTTAAAATACGCAGTCTGCCAAATGTGAAGTCTAATTTACCTATATTGGATTCTCATATGTCTGTTCCCCGAGAAAGAGATAACGCTTGTTGGCGCCAATATACAGCTAGAACTAACAAAGAACTTCCGCTTTTAATACTTTACCGATTGAAAGCTGTTTGTGCTTGCTATTTCCGTTCGATTTATGTTTTGTAGAACAAAATAGAGGAAGTAAAAAGATCATCAGTCCTTTGAAAAAAAGGAAGAAAAAAATAATACTTAATCAAAGTAGAAAAGGAGATGGATATGTAATACACAAATATATATGTCATTTAATTTGCCTCGGACCGGCAAATCAAAATTCTATCCGCGGGCCACATAGATTCCGGCGGGCAGTCGTTGGCCCGCGGGCCGTAATTTGCCCATCCCTGTGTTAAGGGTATAATAATAAAATACTTACGACGTTTACGCATGAGTTGCACTTATATAAGCCACTGTTTGTTGTAAAACAGAAATTTTCTCTCATTTTTATTTATGCTATTTTCTACTATGAGCTGAAGCTATCATTAAAAACATAAATACCAATTTTTTAGTAATTTAAAACGACTTAAATATTAGTATCTCGCAAGCTTAAGGTACTGTGGTAATTCTGGCATTTGGTTTTAATTAAGTATATAAACAAGTTTGACTTAGTTCAAATATGTAACAATACGAGATTAATAGTAACTTCGATTTTTTTTTCAGCAGTTGGATTAGTATCATTGATTTTTTAAATTTTTCTAACTAACTGTCTCTTCTAAATTGAATTACTTTTAATTTATGATAGCATTACTTTAAATTCTTTTCTATGAACTGTTGCGTTACTAAAATATTATTGCCATCATTTCTATTTGAAAAACACAAATTTAACTGACAAATTATTTAGTATTTTCCAGTTATTGTTTTCAAATGTCAGGAACTTTGACCAGAGGTTATTCGCTACAATAGCGAATGTGTAATAGATTCATCGTTACTCAAGTTGCAACACAGAAATTTCTTCACTGCACTACACTACACTACATCCCATAACACCTGGCATATGAAGGGTCACACTCTCTACCTTCCCTCCTCCATCTCAACGAAAGGACATTCTGGCCTTTTGATTTATCACACCCATTCCAAGATTTTGCTGAGATTGGAACTAAGCACACAAAGCTTTATCCGTCAAACCTCTAACACCCAACATTACAATTATCATTGTACCACAGTACATAAAGTCCGATTTGTAGCTCAGTGGCAGGTTGAGCTGAGGTTCATTAGCTGAGAGTGAGCTGAGGTTCATTAGCTGAGAGTGAGCTGAGGTTCATTAGTGCGCATTAGAGCTGAGGTTCACTCCTCTGGCGGCTTTGTTGTATACACTGTTTCAAAAAACGAGGAGGCTTTTTTCAGTATCTGCCGTTGATAGTCGACTAGTGTTTCGGATTTCTCCCACACGATGCGCAAATGCAAGGTAGTTCCCTATAAAAGTCCCGATGGGAGGCTCTGCCCTCCTTCTTCAGTGTCATGGAGCCAAGTCAGACTTCTACTCTACGGGTGCTCCATCACAACAGAAGCTTCCCCTTCCATCTATGAGTACATTACTCGTGGGATGTCCATCCCGCACTACAGGACACTGAGGATTAGACACACACACACATATTTAAAGCTGAGATGCCTCTTTACAGTTTGAAAATTGATGTAAATTGATGTTTGAAAATTGATGTAAATTGATGTTTACTCGTTATGGAGTAAGTACTTTAGAGTACGTACACCGTCGTTAAGTACTTAATTATATTCGTTATAGATGAAGACCTCTAAGAGGGGTATCTTGAGGATTTAACTGTCTCCCTCTTTCTTCTCTGGTGGCCAAGTGGCTAGGCATTTGGCATTTGGTATCACAGGGTTCAGGTTTGGTATCCTGGCGGTGGCATGGAAGTTTGTGAGTGGTTCGAAATTCACATTAAACTGTAGTGGTCGGTCTGTTTAGCTCTCGTATGCATAAAATGACCATACAGCGGCAAAACGAACCAAGCTTCTTTCTTCTCAATCCCAATAGAAGAGGATTCCGGCCTACAAATTTATCACGCTCAGCTTCGGCAGCTTTCGATTCGGCATACCTTACAAAGTTTCCAACCCATCACCTGCCCTGCATTGGGTCCCTACAATCCGAGCGAACTTATCAAGGTAATAATATCCGAATAGTTCACAAACTTTTCCAAATTCAAGCCCAACTGATGGACTTTCTGGCGTATATATTTATCTACCCTTCTACGTCATAGATTCCGCAACTCTCATTTCGTTTTCCAAATTTTGTAGTTTGTAACCCTTAACTTCCTGGAACTTTGTAATGCATTTATGAGATAAAGTACTGATCTTCATGTTGCTCCATCTTAACATACGCATATCCCGTATGAGGCTATGCGTCGTAATCTACAAAAACTACCAAGAAATGTCTCAGAATAAGATAATTATAACCACTATTATGCAGACTATATTAAAAAAAAATATCAAGTAGCTTTTCTTTTTAAATATTCTGTTATTTATACTTCCTCTATAGAAATATTTAGTATTAATTATGATGAAATTTAAAGAATCCCCCTTCTATTCCATTACTTTAAAAGACGAACGTCTTACAGAAATCCTTCTTGCAGGAATTTTTTGTTTATTTCCAATGGCAAGGCAGTAAAAAAAGGGGAAATACAGAATAACAAAGTACAAAGAAAATGTACACAAAAGAGTTATTTAGAGGAAATTTAAGGAGTTATATTTTCACAAATTTTCTCATGTTAATGACGATTCTTTTTATTTTTTAATTATATTTTATAATAATTACCTGGTAGATACATTTCATATCTGCCATCAATGAATCTGCTATCAATGACATGAAGTTAAAGCTCCTGTATACCAAATCTATACATTCAAACTTATGCGAAAATATGTTGAAAACAGAAGTTTCGTAAATCTCCTGGATATTAGATAACATTCTAGAACGTGGGATACTAATCTGAATATAGATAATCTTTTAGGATATTAGGCAATCTCTTAGATATTAGATTATTTATTTAGGTTCTTTTTTTTTTTTTTTCAGACAAAAGATTGATACGGTAGTGCGAACTACCATAGCAATCTTTCTAGGACACTAATGTGTCTATATAAGAATAATGGTTTATATACACACTTTGGTATTTGCTTAGTAGGGAGCTTTTATATGTTTTTAAAACTAGGTTAACATGTGTTTTTAAAACTAGGTTATGAATAACAACAAAAGCGATAAATAAAATAAAAAAAAACATTTGAAATGATCTTTGCACTTGATTTCTGCGAATTACGTCACATCAATGCAATATTACGTCGTACTATTTTATTTATTTTTATAATGAAATTATGTCTGTTATATATTTATTTATATATTCAAGCTCAAGTCCTTTTTTATTCGTGTGCGACCCGCAGATAAGTCTTCGCGAATATATTCGGCTAGCTCGTGGACTTCAAAGTATGTGCATCCGGATTCTAAGATAAGCTTTGGTCGTCTCGTTAAGAAGAAAGTAAACGTACTGATATTTTTTTTATTTCCTTCCGTCAGAGGATTTTTGATTTTGTTTGACTGACTTTGACCGGCTTATCGCTTTTGAATCCTTTTAGATAGTTTAGTAACCATTGAGTATTAGTTAACGCGAAGAACTTCCTCTATTATGATGCAAAATAATATCCTTATCCACGTTTCCCGCTCACTTTTTAAAAATTAAAACTTTAAAACAGATCTTTTGATCAAGTATTCTATCAAATCGAATTTATAAAGATGATCATAGAGTTTTGGTTGAGATGAGAAAAATTAATTTTGATTTTAAAATAATATTCTTGCGAATATAGGACAGATATTGCCTGTTTTATTTCTGAGTTTACAGTTATGAGTTTGCAGAATAATTAAATTATATTCTGCGAACTCATGATGCGCTCGCCACTTGGAACATCTCCTATAACAGGTTCTATGTTTCACTTTAAGTCACCTCAGTAAGACAGTGACCATCTCTAGATACGTACAGTTGATTATTGATAGCAGAACAAACCTCTTAGTTGTTAGCGCTTTTGGTTCAACCTACACCTGTGATTCGGTTTTTTTTTTTTTTTTTTTTTTTTTTTTTCTAAAATGAAGTTGACCAAACACAAAACATTCTGAAACATAACGGACGCTAACCTGCGACACCCATTACGATGTGAAAATACCAAATTGTGATCGATTTGCAAAAGCTAATTGAAAAAAGATAAGAATAGTAACAAACACCAGAATAACGCATTATGTTTCAATTTTTCACTCCAAAAATATCTATAATGGGTCTAAATCTAATATTGGGATATATAATTTTATATGTGGCCCGCGGTATTAAATTAAGTTATGTTAAGGCTTTTATGCATGAGTTGAATTATTTATGCAACTGATTGTTATTGCCCTTTTGTAAAACAGAAATTTTCTCGTATTTTTATTTATGTTATTTTCTACTATGACCTTAATGCTATCATTAAAAACTGCTGACATTAAAAACATAAATACCAATTTTTTAGTAATCTAAAAACAACACAAATATTATTATCACGAATCGAGAGGTACTGTGATAATTCTGACATTTGTTTTTAATTAAGTGTATAAACAAGTTTGACTTTGTTCAAACATGTAACAATAAGAGAATAATAATAACTTAATTTTTTCTCCGCGATTGGATTAGTATAATTGTTTAAAGTGGTTTGAACTAGCTGTGGCTTCTAAATGAAAAAAGTAATTTAATGCATAATTGCATTATTTTTAAAGTGTAGTGTTGTCTGTTAATGAGATGGATTGTAACTGGGTGTAATTGGGTTGAAACTTCAGACACAGGTTTGTGAACTCACTTTATTTACATACACACAATGTAATGTCAATTTTAATGCCAATAGTGTATATCTCTAGATATACACTATTGGCATTAAAATTGCTACGCCAAGAAGGCGACATGCTGCAGACGTGAAATTTAAACGACGACAGGAAAAAGGTGCCGTGATATGCAAATGATTAGCTTTTCAGCGCATTCAGACAAAGCAGGCGCCAGTAGCGACACCTACAATGAGTTTAAATGAGGAAATTGAAGGTTGTTGCCTGGTGAAAAGTTGTTGAAATGTTGCGTGTAAGAAGCAGAAATGAGTATCAGCACGTTTCTGACTTTGATAAAGGTCGAATTGTAGCGTACCGGGACTGCTTTTTATTGCTGTTAACGGCACGGACCCAAATCAGATTTCTACCTACGGGTGCTCCATCCCAACAGAAGCTGCCCTCTTTCCCTACATCCCGGAGTAGAATACTCATGGGGTGTCAGTCCCCTGCTGCAGGACACTGAAGATTAGACATACACACATTTCATAAATGTATTTAAAGCTGAGATGCATCTTCAAAGTTTTAAAAATGATGTAAAGATGTTTGCATAAACACCTCTATGAGTGGCATCTGGAATATTTGAGCTGTCTCATCGTTCTTCTCAATCCCAATAGAAGATGATTCCAACCTACAAATTTATGATGGTCAATCCCGACAGCTTTCGATACGATATTCCGAACCCCCACCTGCCCCTGCATTGTTTCCCTGCAACCAGGACGAATTTATAAAGGCAAATATCCGAAGAATTCAGAAACGTTTCCAAATTCGAGCCCAACTGATGAACTTTCTGGCCTATATATATATATACCCTTCTACATCATAGATACTGGTAATGGTAATTATCCTGTTGTGTGGGGGGTATTTCCTTTATTTTTTGTATGAATCCAGGAATGGTGGATAACCCCTCCCGGTCACACGGTCAGGTCCAAAAGAACCGGTCGGTTTTGGTGGGACCCTTTTTTTGGAGTTTTTGCGGGCAAAAAGGAAGACCCGTTGAAAGCAGAGCGAACGATTTGCGACAGTGCGTGAGCCTGGTACACAATTTTTTGGCTGCGAGAATGGCTACTTGGGATAATTTATAACATATATCTATGTCCATCTTTGAATTTGCGGGTAGCATTCTTTTTGTTAAAAGGTTTTGAGGCTACTGGTAAATGCACTGCCTACCCACTCATGGAATATTTCATTTGAGGTATGCGTAATATTATGATTGCTTCTCTATAAACATTTTTTATTTAGTCTGTTTTAAGTGCCAATGTAAAGATCCTAAATTTGATTGTAATTGTATATATTAGTATATATTAGTATTCATTAAAAGTAAAGGTAAATAGTTGTTTGTTTCAGTATTCATTTTCGTATTTTTATTAATTGTTTTTATATTAATGTTAAATTATTTGGCCGTCCTACGAGTATACGTAGACTAACGGCATCATTTCTATGTCGGGTTTAACAGATACCTTAATTTCCAATGACTTTGCAAAACATTTATCACATAAAGTAATCTATATCTGCGTGTTGCGTCCATCTTAACAAACGCATATCTCGTTTGAGACTATGCGGTGTAATCTAGTACATACTACCAAGAAATATCTCGGAATAAGATAATTATAACTATTGTTATGCAGACTACATAAAAACAAGTATCAAAACGCTTTTTTGACATATTCTATTCTATTCTATTCTATTTTTATACTTCCTCTATAGAAATATTTAGCATTGATTATGATGAAATTTAAAGAATCCCCTTCTATTTCCTTACTTTAAAAGAAACGCCTTACAGAAATCCTTCTTGCAGGAATTTTTGTTTTTATTTTCAATGGCAAGGCAGTAAAAAAGGGGGAAATACAGAATAACAAAGAAAAAGAAAATGTACACAAAAGAGTTATTTAAGAGGAAATTTAAGGAGTTATATTTTCACAAATTTTCTCATGTTAATGACGATTCTTTTTATTTTTTAATTATATTTTATAATAATTACCTGGTAGATACATTTCATATCTGCCATCAATGAATCTGCTATCAATGACATGAAGTTAAAGCTCCCTGTATACCAAATCTATACATTCAAACTTATGCGAAAATATACTGAAAACAGAAGTTTCGTAAATCTCCTGGATATTAGATAGCATTCTAGAACGTGGGATACTAATCTGAATATAGATAATCTTTTGGATATTAGGCAATCTCTTAGATATTAGATTATTTATTTAGGCTCTTGCTTTTTTTTTCAGACAAAAGATTGATACGGTAGTGCGAACTACCATATCAATCTTTCTAGGACACTAATGTGTCTATATAAGAATAATGGTTTATATACACACTTTGGTATTTGCTTAGTAGGGAGCTTTTATATGTTTTTAAAACTAGGTTAACATGTGTTTTTAAAACTAGGTTATGAATAACAACAAAAGCGATAAATAAAAAAAAAAACATTTGAAATGATCTTTGCACTTGATTCCTGCAAAATACGTCACATCAATGCAATACTAAGTCTTACTATTTTATTTATTTTTATAATGAAATTATGTCTGTTATATATTTATTTATATATTCAAGTTCAAGTCCTTTTTTTTTCGTGTGCGACCAGCAGATAAGTCTTTGCGAATATATTCGGCTATCTGTGGACTTCAAAGTATGTACATCTCGGTTCTAAGATAAGCTTTGGTCGTCCAATTAGGAAGAAAGTAAACGTACTGATATTTTCTTTTTTGTTTCCTTCCGTCAGACGATTTTGATTTTGTTTGAGAGACTTTGGCCTGCTTATCGCATTTGAATCCTTTAAATAGTTTAGTAACCATTTATGTTAGTTCACGCGAAGAACTTCCTCTATTATGATGCAAAATAATATACTTATCCACATATTTCCCGCTCACTTTTTAAAAATTAAAACTTTAAATCAGATCTTTTGATCAAATCGAATTTATAAAGTTGATTGTAGAATTTTGGTTCGGTTTGTTGCTCTACGGTCATCACGTGCACACTAGGGCTAAACAAACCGAGATCTACTGTTTAAAGTGGATTCCAAACCACCCACAAACATCCATGCCATCGCCAGGATTTGTACCTGAAGCCTGGGATACCAAAGGCCAGAGCACTAGCCACTTGACCACCAGGCCGTGATTGTAGGGGAGTTTACAATTCGAATTGAAAGTGTATGACTTTCAATATGAATACATTAGCATTACTACTATTATTGACATTCATTTTTATTGCTGAAATTTTGAAAGAATTTTATGTCTCTTCCATTATTTATGACCTAATTAATAATTACAATATAAAAAAAAGAGAATGATAGTTCGTTTCAAGGTTGGATTTAGGGAAACTATTTAATGTAATTTAAATGCATAAGTTAATTAAGTTGCTGATCCTTAAGTAGAGGGTTAATTTTTATTTTTATTTTTGCTAGTTTTTACCATTTATAAAGAAATCCGCAAGATGTTTATAGATAGCTAAAACTAGATAGTTTGGGTTTGATTTACTTTGGATGGCAGTCCCTATGAACATAAAAACACGTACGTTTTAAATACTCGATGTAAACTTCGTGAGCGTTATTTACCTTCCGAATTGGTGTTGGGAGTTATATTTCAGTCATAATAGAGACGATGAAGGTAGTATTAGTAGCTTACTGAGTCTGAATGAGGCAATTCTCATATAAAAGTCATTTCTATTGTTGTGACTAATCCTCAGTGTCTTGCAGCGCGGGATGGACATCCCATGACTAATCTTCTCATACACGGAGGGAAAGGGAGTAGCTTCTGTTGTGATGGAGCACTCGTAGGTAGAAGTCTGACTTGGCTACGTGATGCTCTTACAGTCATATGAGACCGGGACCTACAGATTAAAATGGATTCCGAACCATTACAAACATTTATGGGATCCTAAACCTGAGCCACCGAAAGCCAGAGCTCGAGACACTCGGCCATTCAGGATCTACACTGAATCTACAATATACACAGGTAATTTCTGTCTTGGTGCTGATGACTTGTAGGTGGTGAAAAAAGCCTCGTGAGCTATTTAAGCTAATCTGTCTGCGTTGTATATACACTGGATCTACATCAGGGTTTACGGCCTGGTAAGTATTTTCCTACGTCGTTACTCGTCGTTATCCCATGCACTTTGACAGCAAATTTGTACGTCAGGCTAATGACTGAAATGGTTGTGCTGCAATTTTTGATCACAATTCCAAGGCGCATTTTCCAACAGCATAACACTTGTCTCCATATCACTGCTGTTCCCTGGTGTGCTCAACATAGTATGAATAAGTCACCTTGATATACAAGATATGAATGTAGAATAAACCTGGGAGATATGATTTAAATATAAATGTTGCTTTTCTTAAATTTCACTAAGCTGTATTATGCTAGACCATTAGACTTTTAATAGGAGATATGTAGTAGATTCGGGGTTAGTTAGGGTTCACCACGGATTAAGGATTTGTTGCACTTTTCCAGCATTGCTAATATAACTTATATATGTGGAAGGGATATACTCGAGCTTCCTAGACCAATGCAAACACTTTCTGGTCTACAGATCAATGTTTAAACGAGAATGGGGCCTGAATGGCCGAGTGGCTAGCACTCTGGCGCTCGATACCACA
Organism: Caerostris extrusa; assembly: GCA_021605095.1. Classification (NCBI taxonomy): domain Eukaryota; kingdom Metazoa; phylum Arthropoda; class Arachnida; order Araneae; family Araneidae; genus Caerostris; species Caerostris extrusa. The sequence goes on along the minus strand of BPLR01013774.1, from coordinate 18,250 downwards.
GGTTTCGGGTTCGAGTCCCGGCAGTGCCATGGATGTTTGTAGTAGTTCGAATCCACTTTAAATCGTAAGTCCTGGTCTAAGATGATCCTAGAGCGTTTTGTTACTCCGCGTCCGTAGCATATCTTCAAGCTATACGCACCTCCTGGGTAGTTCTAAGTGAGTAACGTCGGTGCAGTGCTTGCCTTATGGCATCCAAGACAATTGCCTAATTGTTTGCCAGCCGAATTAGAACCAAAAAAATCTTTAAACGAGATTCGGTGTTTGCAACTTGGTTCACTATTCAACTTAAGAGTCTAACATCACCATCCCTGATTTAAAGGCATGGAAGTTTTTGGTTCACTCGACTCATGGCTCAGTGGCAACATGCGCCGTAGATGAGCATTAGGGCCGAGGTTCAGTAAGACGTTGGAGACGATGGAGTTTGTGATATTCAGCATTTTGCCCCGTTAGTCGGACTACTTGATGGAAGTATTCTCCCATACGATACGCAAATGTTTGATAATTCCCCTTAAAATCCCCTCCTTCAGCGACGAGGAGCCAAATGAAACTTCTACATAACGCCTGCAACTAAAATGTTTCAGAACAACGTTAAAACTGTAAGTTATTACCAAGTTTGTGTAAAATATGTTTTGCTCCAGTTATAATTTTAAAATATGCGAGCTGTAAGACATGAAATTCTGAAATAGGTAAAGAAAATTATCACTGTATATATCCCATTTTGTGGCTTAGTAACAACATGCGCCGTTAGTGAACGTTAGGGATAAGGTTCTATTCACTGGCGGCTTTGTTGTAGATAACTGTTTCAAAAAAGTGGAGGCTCGATGGCATTTGCGATGTTTAACCACTTACCTCGTGAGTCGGACTACCTGGTTGGAGGTTTTCCGAATTTTTTCCCCTATTATATACAAATGCGGGGTAATTTTCCTTAAAAGTCCTCCCGGAAGACAATGCCCTCTTTCCTCAGCTAGTTGTTACTGTCGACGAAGTGCGATAAGAAACAATTTTTGGTTCTGCATCATTTATCGATTTTCAAAAGCATTCTTATTTCAGAATTCCGAAACGTTTTCCATCAGAAAATTCTGACTCTATTATTAATCAAATAAGAAAATTTCAGCATGGACTGACTACATCTGATGAAACATAAATACATCTTCTATTTATTAATTTATTTTAAATCTAAATATCTGATGTTTATCTTTTTATCAATTAAAAAACAAAATTAAAAGCTATGAACTCTATCACAAAAATAAATTCATACGTTTTATCTTCTTGAAATACTGTACACTGGGGATTAATTATTCAAAAAAATATTTCGAATTTTAACTTCTAAGTAAAATTGCATCACTAAATTATCATTAACACGAACTTTGAAATGTGGCTAATTATTTATAAGGTCTAAATTTTTCTAGCCTTTCATTAAAACTAATTACGTAATAAGTAAACATGAATAAATCGACCTAATTATTTTTTCATTTCAAAATTTTAGTGCACTTATCTATCCTGTGTTGCGATTCTTGCAAAAGGTATGATATTTTCAACTTATACATACCAGGACTAAAACTCTGAAATTCATAATTAACAAACAGCTGCCTTATTAATAGAAAGCCTTAACAATTTAATGTGTGAATAAATTATATGTTGACATCATACCGAGATTAGGAATTTTTATGAGTTTGTATTAATATTTTTTGTAAATAAACATTTTAGTAATAATTTTACATTTTATAATATTAAACTTTAGTTTAAAAAATGAATAAATTTTTATGTGTGAATTTGATAGACAAAAATTATTACATAACAAAAAAAGTAATAAAAGAAAGTCTAATAATCTTAAATTGTATGAAATTAAATGTATTTACATTAATCTTTTAATGTTTTAGGATGACTTTTATTTTATGTGTACTGTTGCCTCATGGATAACTAGCTCCACGTGCATAATGAAAGTCAGCGCCCGATAATGTAAACATCCTGTTTGCGTGGGTGGGGAGCTGACTGGGAGAAAGAAATGTAACACCAGCAGTGTGAGTTTGGTTTGGGAATAAAGAGTCGTGTTTTTTACAGTCCACTTTTTTTGTGCTATGTGTTTTATTCTAAGACCGTAACATGTACTTTTCCAATGATTTCGCAAGCGTTTTATAATTTTATGTCATTCAACTTGTAAAATGTAGGCAACTTGCATCACATCACCAAAGGTCTGTTTGAGGCTACTCAGTTAAAAGTTATCTTCAGTTATCAGTTCAGTTTAGTTAGTTCAGTTATCTTCAAACATCTTGAGACAATCCAATATAAATTAGTAAGATAAGTTAACAAATTAATATATAAGAGTAGCTCTTTTTTATTATTATAATAAAAAACTGAGAAAAATCCATCAAGATACCTTCAATTAAATACAATTTTATTCATGTTTCTAAAGTTTTCTGAAGATATCTACAAAATACAAAACGAAGAAATTAAACAAAAATTATTTTAATTCCAAATGATGAAGAATACGTGATTCCTTATTACAAGGTTTTTGAAAAAAAATATTACTCCCTCGGATTCCCTATCACTACGTTACGATAGGTTACGATCTAGATCAGTGGTTCTCAAGGGATGGGCTCTAGAAGATTTCAGGGTGCGCCCTAGAAAAATATGAGCCAAGATATAAAAATAAATATAGTTACTCTTGTTCTTGAAGGTTTTTCCATTCAAAAACAGCTTTCATGACAAATAACTAACCTTTCTGGTTGCTTTTTCTTCAATTCCTTCTAATAGTTCACACTCTCCCTATATATATCTTGTTCCAATTTCCAATCGTTCATAAAATACTTTTTATTCATCCACTCAAGTTCAAATACATTTGTTTTTAACTTGTAGTGGATGACACTGAATGTTAATACAATTTTTCAAATATTAATTCAGTAATTAAATTTAATTAATTAATTTAAATTTTTTTTAGATTTAAGTTGCATATATCTACCAATAGATGGCGCCAGATAAACTTAAAAAATGAACGAAAATTATTTATCAAGGAATTTCTTCAATATAGTAAAAAAAAAAAAAGTAGGAATTGACAACATTTTTTTTATATATTACTTGTTTCTTCTTTCTTCACATAAAAATTCGCCAAACAGCAATAATACTCCTAAGAAGGTTTCTGGGAGACTAGGAGAGCAGTAACTTCCATCGTGGGCTGCTAGGAGTGCTGCGACTACATGATTTTCAATGTTAAAAAAATTTCCATTGTACCTTTGAGACTAGTAGTAACTGCGCCGTTTGTAAGTAGTAGTCTATGGAATTGATCTAACAATCTGGATATAAAACTGTGAGGTGTCAGTAGCGGATGTATATTTCTTTAAAATTTGTATAATTTTTTATGTACAAACCTACAATTATTTGTAAATTTTAAAATTTGCTTCGACTTCTTTCTTGACATAAAAAGTCGTCAAACAGCAATAATACGCCTAAGTATGTTTCCGAGAAGCTGGGAGTTGTAACTTCCATCGCTAGCTGCTAGGAGTGCTGGTGACTATATGATTTCCAATGTTAAAAATTTTTTTCATTGCAGCCTCTGAGACTACACCGTCTGTAAGTAGTAGTCTGTTGAGTTGAGTCAATTATCTGGATATAAAACAGTGAGGCATCAGCTGATGCATATTTCTTAGAAATTTGTATATAGTGCGCCTACAATTATTGGTAAGTTCTTAAATGTGCCTCGACTTCAAAAAGTTTGAGAACCGCTGATCTAGATCACAATTTTTTATCTCAAAAACTAAGATACATAATTTATTTATCTTTTCTGTTCAGTTCATTGTTGGATATACTAAAAAAATATAACATTAATAATTAAAAAAGATTTTTAATTATTATTTTTAATTAAATCAATTATTATTTGTACGTAGTGCACCTAGAAGCCTACAATTATTTGTAGTTTCTCAAACGTGCCTCGACTTCAAAAGTTTGAGAACCGCTGATCTAGATCACAATTTTTTATCTCAAAAACTAAGATACATAATTTATTTATCTTTTCTGTTCAGTTCATTGTTGAATACTAAAAAAATAAACCGGGTTTTTCTCTCTCTTTGCTATGCCTACATTGATGCTTACATAATACTTCATTTGATACATCATCTAACTATATTAACTATTTCACATTGTAATAATTATGTCGGTTTAGTTTGTCGCTCTGCAGTCATTTTGTGCACATGTTGGGCTAATTAGACAGGCCATCGGTCAGAACGCTAGCCAGTTGGCCATCAGACCGCATAATTATTCAGCGAGTTCAAGTTGTTCGTTGGTGGCATTGCAGTTAGAATGAACATCTTAACGAACGACATTTGGAGTAGATCACACATAGTTCTTCGACTTTAATAAATAGTTTTCCGACATCTGAATTTAAAGTACCCGTACTTAATATAAAAACAGGAACAGTTCTATTGCAAGCATTTGAATCGAGCTCATTTTAAATGCAAACGCTTGGCCCGCCAAACAACGTGAAGCCCTCAAATGAACCCTTAAACCTAATTTTGCCTTTTAAAAATTTATTTCGACATAATTTATTGGTTGACCAGATGTCTATAAATAAAAAAAGTTTCAAAGTGCTACTGTGTCCAAAAGTAAGACCAATTTTCAATTTAAAATTTCTGGGGCTCATGGAATTTTAATTTTTTTTTTTTTTTTTTTTTCATTTTTAGTTTGATGGCACTGTCCTTGACATCCGTGTGAAATTTGACGTCAAAATATTCATTAGTGTTTCAGTTACGATTAGCTTTGTGATACGCTAAAACAGATTCCGGCCCTTTTAAAATGTCTGAATTAATTGAGCAAAGAATTTGCATTCAATTTTGTTTGTGGAAGCGTATAGAAAGTCACAGAAGGCACTCGGTGAGCATTCCTATAAGTTTAGAAGTGGTATAAACAGTTCAAAGAAGGCACTAAATGCGTTGAAGACGAAGAGTCCTCTGGTTGACCATCTACCTCAACCGACGAAGTTCACGTCCAAAAAATTAAAGATATGGTGCTTGCAAACCGTCGATTTACAATTAGACCTTGCTGATGATTTTGGAATTTCAAAAGGATCGATCATTTCCATTTTGGACCTCAAACGCGTCCAATCTCGATTGGTACCGAAAACACTGAATGTGCTAGCTCACACTGTTTTGATTCTTCGTGACTTTTTCGCCAAACATGAAACCAATATCGTTTCACAACCACCGTATTCACGCCGTGCGACATCTGGCTATTCCCCTAAATTCATAAGATCACTACGACGACATCGTTTTGAGTCGATCAAATAAATTTGAAAGAATAAATAAAGAGCTTTTGAAAAAAAAATTGGTCTTACTTTTTTGGGCACAATAGTATGCTTAACAATCTACAGGAATGCTGATTATGAAAAACCTTTAATGGGTTTTCATTCACCATTTTTATAAGTTTTTATCTATCCTATCTTTTATTTATTTATTTACTTATTCCTTTCTTTCTTTCGAGTGTCTCTGTTGTACCTCAAGGTCATTGAGTCGCGCCCTACGCTCTCGGAATCAACCCCACTTCAATCCATGAATGACATCGAAAATAGTTGCGCAGCGAACCGAAATGTCGAGAAAAAAACTTCGAAGAAAATAAAATTCTTTTAAACTTTTATCGAAACGCCGATTGAAAATGTAAAGCCTTCGAAAAATAAATTTCGCAATAAAAAAAAAACTACAATGTTTACAAATGGCTTCCATTCAAAGATTCGAAGAATTTCTCTGAGGTGACGCGTGATCAAGAGACAGCTGTATTTGAAGATGTGCCAGCTGCAGCTGATCAGAAAATTATTTACAGTCGAATTAACATTACCCTTTCTTCAGTTATGTCAAAAAGGATTGAAAATGCTTTATACGTAGTCATCGGGTTAAACATAACTTGTTTCAATGTACCATAAGTCGATAATTTCTTTTTTTTTTGTTTTTTATTTTTTTAATTTTTTTCTAATTTTTGTTAATTTATTTCCTTAATTTTAATTAAATTTTATTTATTTATTCACTTATTTATTTATATTTATTTATGTTTTACTTAATTATTATTTATGTTTTATTTGTTTATTTACTTATTTATTTATTTAGATTTAATTATTTATGTACTTGTTTATATTACCGCAGCTGACACTTCTTTCAACTGCGCTGATCAAAAAATGACATACAGTCGAATTAACATAGCTCTTTCTTCGTTTTTTGTCAAGGAGCTTACCACAAAAGATTGAAAATACTTTGTAGGTAATCATCGGGTTAACCATAACTTGTTTCAATGTATTTATCATACATAGATACTTTTTTTCATTTTTAAAAAAAAATTTAAAAATTTTTTAAGTTTCTTTTGTTGGAATTTTGTAACTTTATTTCTAATTTTTTGTTGGAATTTTGTAATTTTATTTTTAATCTTTTGTTTATTTATTTCAAATTTTACTTACATTATTTAATTTATTTATTTACTTATTTATTTATGTTTAATTTATCTATTAATTCTTTTACAGCTGATCAGAAAATTACTTACAGTAGAATTAATATTACTGTTTTTGTAAAGGAGCTTACCACAAAGGATTGAAAATGCTTTGTAGGTATCATAGCTTAAACATGGCTTGTTTCAATCTATTTATCATACATCGATACTTTTTTTCGATTTTGTATTCGTTTTAATAAAGATTGTTTTTGTATGAATTTTGTAATTTTATCTTTAATATTTCTGTTTATTTATTTCATTAGTTTTAATTTAATTTAATTTACTTACTTACATTATTTATTTATTAACTTTTTATTTTATTGTTTATTTATTTATTTTATGTCGGAATCTTTGGCTCATCATCCGCCATTGACAAAAATTATAGCCGAATAGAAAAGTATATAGAATTATAGCTGCTACACAATACTTACAATAGCTTTCGGGATATTTAGCAGTTATAGTTTCTCATTTACACTGTAGGGTTGTTGAGCGGAATTATACTTCTTACAGGATCTCCTTGCTATACTAGATGATTTACTATTTCCACCCTATTTGCTTTACTTCTTATATATTATATTTTATTTTATTTAGTATTGCAGTGTTTTTTTGCTAATAGTAAAGCCCCAATAATCGATGAAGTGAATGGCGTATTATTCCAGATGCTTACATTATTGTTCTTCTATTTGATTGTTTCTTGAAACAAGTTTTCAAAAAAGACCTCGCAACGTTCGCTGTTCGTAACATTAATATTGCATGGCTGGGTGCATGCTAACTGGGTATTGGGTCTAATTTAAGAACAGGGTCAAAATTGCCGAGTGTCTAGCTCTCTGGTGCTCGGCGCCACAGGTTTTGGGTTCGAATTCAGGTGGTGTCATGGATTTTTAGTAGTGGTTCGGAATCCACTTTAAACCGTAGGTCCCGGTCTCATATGACTGTAAGAACGTCACGGAGCCCAATCAGACTTCTCACCCACATCATTCCCAAATTGTATGGGGGCAACTCAACTGTAGCCGCAGTGATGTGGTGTGGTGTAGTAGTAGAAATAGAAGAGCGTTCAGATTAATCTGAAACTGAATACTTTGATAAATAATAAGTAAAAGAATTTTGTTTTTTTTAAAAGGTAAGGCCATTCAGTTGTTAAGAAAAATATAGGATTCGTTTTTGCGTAAATAGTTCGAATAGTTAGAAACTTGTAAGAACTAATACCGCCTATAAACTAAAGCGACTGTGTGTGTAGAAAGATTAAAATAAAATTTAACAAACTACATTTATACCTGTACAGAAAGAAAGATCTTTTGAAAAATCTAAAAGATATTTGATAAAAGATCTTTGTCAACGACGGTATTGACTGAAGAAAAAACAGGAACTCATTAAGTTAAAAGGTGTGGTTCTCGGGCAGTTTGGCCAAAGGCCATTCAACCGTCTTAGATGGTAGCGTGCGATTTGCAAAAATGATTCTGTTGTGTGCTTGGAGTTTATTTTCAATTGCCTTGTAAAACACGTTTCATTTTCCATTCATTAGTATCTGCGTAGTAGCTTCGACATTGTTTCATTAGCATTGTCTTTTCCACGAGCCACAGAACGCGTAAACGTGTTTAAGCTAATTACTTTTCGCGTCCATTATTCGCCCACAAATCAAGTTTCCGATAACATATAATCTGGTACGGGTTTATTAATTTGGCACTGATAAAGAAGTGTATTATAATTATGTAAATAAAATTTTAGCTGAAATAAAGTGCCCATCCTTTATGCAGTATGATTCATTTAAAGATAAAAGTAGAGATTTCTAATAACATTATCATTCCTTTGCCTTAATTTAATGTATGGGTATCAGATCTGTGAATTTGCTGTAGTGCTAATTTTTTTAAAGTAAAGGTTTGTTTACTAGTCAGTCTTAAATTGAATTTAAAATTATTAAACAAACTAATAAACTAATAAAATTTAAAATTAATAAACCCGTACCAATTTACAGGTTATCGTAAACTTGATTTGTGTGAATAATGAACATGAAATGTAATTAGCATAAAACACCTTTACGTGCTCCACGCCTCAGTGGAAAAATGCTAACGAAACAATGTCGCAGCTACTACGCAGCTACTAATTGAACTGAATTGAATTGAAATTAATTTAAAACTTCAATTTAGCCCTATCTTTTATTTACATAAACATAATAAAAGCTTTGACTTAATTTACTTTATGATTACACTATCTGCGCCATTGCTACAATAGAATGTATTTAAAATAGGGTTTATAATCGTGCTTTTGCCTTAAAGGTGTTTTGATTACTAGCTATAATTAGTATTTTTGCCTTAAAAGGTACTTTTATTACTAACTATAATTAGTATTTTTGCCTTAAAAGTATTTTTTTGTTACTAGCTATAATTAGTACTGTTACCTTAAAGTATTTTATTACTAACTATAATTAGTATTTTTGCCTTAAAAGTATTTTTATTACTAACTATAATTCATATTTTTTTGCCTTAAAGGTACTTTTATTACTAACTATAATAATGTTCTAATTATAGTTAGTAATAAAATAATACTAATTATAATTAGTATTACTGTCACCTTAAAAGTGTTTTTATTACTAACTATAATTAGTATTTTTGCCTTAAAAGTATTTTTTATTGCTAGCTATAATTAGTACTGTTACCTTAAAAGTATTTTTATTACTAGCTATAATTAGTATTTTTTTGCCTTAAAAGGTACTTTTATTACTAACTATAATTAGTATTTTGCCTTAAAAGTATTTTTTATTACTAACTATAATTAGGACTGTTACCTTAAAAGTATTTTATTACTAACTATAATTAGTATTTTGCCTTAAAAGTATTTTTATTACTAACTATAATGCATATTTTTGCCTTAAAGGTACTTTTATTACTAACTGTAATTAATACTTTTGCCTTAAAAATATTTTTTATTGCTAGCTATAATTAGTACTGTTACCTTAAAAGTATTTTATTACTAGCTATAATTAGTATTTTTTTAAAAGGTACTTTTATTACTAACTATAATTAGTATTTTTTGCCTTAAAAGTATTTTTATTGCTAGCTATAATTAGCACTGTTACCTTAAAAGTGTTTTTATTACTAACTATAATTAGTACTTTTGGCTTAAAGGTGTTTTTATTACTAACTATAATTAGTATTTTTGCCTTAAAAGTATTTTTTTTTATTGCTAGCTATAATTAGTACTGTTACCTTAAAGTATTTTTATTACTAGCTATAATTAGTATTTTTGCCTTAAAGGGTACTTTTATTACTAACTATAATTAGTACTTTTGCCTTAAAAGTATTTTTATTGCTAGCTATAATTAGTACTGTTACCTTAAAAGTGTTTTTATTACTAACTATAATTAGTACTTTTGGCTTAAAGGTGTTTTTATTACTAACTATAATTAGTATTTTTGCCTTAAAAGTATTTTTATTGCTAGCTATAATTAGTACTGTTACCTTAAAGTATTTTTATTACTAGCTATAATTAGTATTTTTTGCCTTAAAGGTACTTTTATTACTAGCTATAATTAATACTTTTGCCTTAAAGGTACTTTTATTATTAACTATAATAATGTTCTAATTATAGTTAGTAATAAAATAATACTAATTATAATTAGTATTACTGCCGCCTTAAAATTGTTTTTATTACTAACTATAATTAGTACTTTTGCCTTAAAGGTGTTTTTATTTCTAGCTATAATTAGGGACAATTTGCCTTAAAGAGCTATTCTATCATCGAAACTGCTGCAAATCCTATCTAAAACTATTAAGTTCTGTAAATTAAAAAAATTCTCGAAAGAATCAAAAATTGCGCAACAAACCTACAAAGAAATTCTTCCAGATGTAATAAATCATATCAAACTTATGATTAAAATACATTTACACTTTGCTCTCAGTAACGGCAAATATTCTTTTCAGTACAGTACCTCCAATACTCATTTTCATTTCATCATTTTCCATTGACATATACAGGTATATTGAACAGTAATTTAGTCTTGTTAATGCTAACATGGAAATGCACGAATACATCTTGGTAATCATCTGATATCCAAAAGCTTTACCAAGATGTATTCGTATGTTAGCATTAACAAGAGACTAAATTACTGTTCAATATACCTGTATATGTCAATGGAAAATGATGAAATGAATAATAGATCATTATCCATTTGATTTCACGTTCAGAATGACTAGTTTTCTTGTTTTATCTCGCTCATTCTTGGGCCCACTGCATCATCAAACAGAGTGATATTTGCAATGCCCATTCCCAAGAAAATTGATTTTTATGTAAGAAATGGTTTCTTCCCCCAGATTGCATTTTAAGCATTTTATTATGATTCCGTAATTCAACCTGCCAAAATAAAAAAAATAAATAAATAAAACAGAAAATCAATAAAACCTTTACAAAAAACAAAAAAACAACAACATATCTACATATATGTCAGTTGAGCATTCATGGCAAACGAGAAATGAAAATATTACATATATTCATCGCATAACGGTTCTTTATATTTTCATTCGTCTTACACCATTTGTTAAACCGTCTTCTCATTTTGTTATATCTTGTAGAATAGTCGATATAAAGAGATAACGGTTCTTTATTTTTCATTTTGTGAATTCGTTTTACACCATTTTGTTATATCTTGGAGAATTTTTGATGTATTCAAGGTATAAGGGTTCTTTTATATTTTAATTAACATTATGAATTCGTCTTACACCATTTTGTTTATCTTGCAGGATATTTGATATATTCAAGGCATACCGGTTCTTTATATATTTCATTAGCACTCTCTGAATTCGTCTTACACCATTTTGTTATATCTTGGAGGACATTTCATACATTCAAGGGATAATGGTTCTTTATATTTTCATTAGCATTGTGAATTCGTCTTACACCGTTTTGTTTATCTTGGAGGACATTTGATATATTCAAGGCATACCGGTTCTTTATATATTTCATTAGCACTCTGAATTCGTTTTACAGCATTTTGTTATATCTTGGAGAATGTTTGATATATTCAAGGGATAATGGTTCTTTTTATATTTTCATTAGCATTGCGAATTCGTCTTGCATTATTTTTTATATTTTAGATGATATTTTAGTTCCCTTTTAGAATAATAACTTGGTACAATCTAGTATTATAAAATTTGAAAAATGATATTAGTTCATAGAATTTGTTTTTCATATCCCACTTGAAACAGCAACATCTAGACCAAGTCCATGAATCCATGTGGTCTAATGGAAGGGAGGGAAAGAGCGAGGGCAGCTTCTACTGTGATGGAACGCTCGTAAGTCTGACTTGGCACCGTGACGCTGACTTTTTACAGGATAGGGCTGTCAACCTACATTTCACAATCGTATTAGACTGGGATCTATGGCCTACACTGGATACCGAACCACTACAAACTTTCCATGGCACCGCCGAGAACACGAAATCTGTGACACTGAGCGCTCGTCACTCTGCCACCAGGCCCCTTGTAAAATGTTTGATGTGCTGACAAACGATGAATTTTTATTTTAATTGCTGAAAAATTTTGCCGAAAATAATTCTCGAACAGATTTAAATTTTTAACAAAGTTTCTGACTTTTATTGATAAACTTAACTTTAGTATTTTCTGGAAAATTAAATGAATGTTTAATAAAAATGATAGTACAAATACTTTTAGTGAGAGGATCGCCCTAAGAAATTTTGAGCTAATTTACACTGAATGCAAAAATATTGCTTTTAATTGCCCATGCATTGATTATTTGTTTTTCCATGCAGTTTCATAAATTCTCATTAATTTAAAATGAACATTTAATGAAATATTATTTGCAATCAGTTATTACTCATCATCATCACATTGGCGCAACAGCCCCATGGTGGTACAGGCAAATTTCGAGACTGGAGATATTTACTTTTACGGAGTTGGATTGTCAGCCCTACTCCCGACTCTCTTACAGTCATATGAAACCAGGACCTACTGCTTAAAGTGGACTCGAACTACTACAAGCATCCATGGCACCGCCTGGATTCAAATCCAAAACCTGTGGTACCGACCACGAGAGCGCTAGTCACTCGGCCATCAGGATCCTATGTTATTACTAATATTTTTTTTTCAGTTTGAAAGATGTTTCTATTTTTATTAAATATTAATAGTTTTAATGAAAAAGGTAACAATAAGTTTAGAACATAAATAAAAAAATCCTAATTCCTATTATAATTCAGGATATTGTACATATTATCAAAGCAGAATTTGAAAAATGTTACCCTATTTTGGTTTTTCAGACATGGCATTTATACTCCAAACACATTTACTAAAAAAAAAAAAAAATTATTTTTCATATTGACCTGAAATAATTATAAGATCATTACTCATTCATACACAGATCACAATATTTTTAGCTTTGTCGTTTCGCGTATAATTTTAAAGATCGTTTAGTTCGTCGCTCTGCAGTCACTTGGACTAATTAGACCGGGACCTACAGTTCAAAGTGAATTCGAACCCCTCACAAACATCCACGCCACAGCCAGAATTCGAACCTGAAACATGTGGTACTAAAATCCAGAGCGCTAGCCAATTGGCCATCAGACTACAGATTTTAAAGAAGTTTAATCGTGCTTTGCGCAAGTCAATAACAACGATTTTGTAAAGAATGTGAACAAAAACAAGTTATTTTATGCAACTTAAAGTGATAAAGTATATTATTCAATTCTCTTCTTAAATGTCGATAGCTTTGGCATTGCCATAATTATTTTCTTTTCAATCTGTTTTACTTGCCATGAAAAAATGACGCATGCAAAAGTACCGAAATCGCATATGCGTGTCATTAAAAACGCACGCATATTCTCATTGTCCGTGTCCACTAACCGTTGAAAGTCATCAAAGATTGAATACAGGACGAGTGCGTCACGCCATGAATGCAAAAGCTTAATTCCGTTTTTAGAGGTTTTATTTATTTATCCTGATGGGAAATGAATTTATTTCTAATTTTTCCATGTGTATCGAAAAATAATTACAATAAAACTTACATTGTCTGGTGTTTTAAAAAAATATTATGGCCGGTGAAATTTTTGAATGAAATGAGCGAAATGTGCATATAGCTAGGCCTCGTGTAACGCTTATGGGCTTAAAGAGCAACACATAAAGGAGAGTGACGACTTTTATGAATAAGCTTGTAGTTTCATGTCATAAAAATATGTATGATAATTTATCTTAAAAGAATAAGTTTGGCAATTTCATGTCAAAAGAACAACCTTCGTGATTCCATTCCGTATAAGAATTATTATTATTATATATATATATATATATAGGTTTCAGGTTCGAGTCCCAGTAGTGGCATGGGTGTTTGCGAGTGGTTCTGAATCCATTTTAAACAGTAGGTCCCGGTCTGTTTAGCCCTCGTGTGCACAAGACAGTAGAGCCACAAACCGAACCAAACCATGGTCTGACAGTGGAAAATTTCCAGCTCCTTTTCGGTATGTAGAGAATGTAGAGTGGTCTGATGAACACTTGGCTAGCGCACTTACCTTTGGCTTACCACAGGCTTCAGGTTCGAATCCTGGCAGTGGCATGGATGCTTGTGAGTGGTTCGAAATCCACTTCAAGCAGTAGGTCCCGGTCTATTTAGCCTAAAGTGTGCATAAAATGGCCATAGAGCGACAAACCACACCAAACCTTTTTCGGGCTTCAAATAGAATTCGGCTATATAAGAAAACCTGGAGTCTAATGGCCGAGTAACCATCGGTAGATGCCACAGGTTTCGGGTTCGAGCCACAGGCAGTGCCATGGTAGTTTGTAGGGGTTCGGAATACCCTTTAACGCGTAGATTCCAGTCTCATTCGACTATAGCGCTGTCAACCCTACCCCATAAAAAAAGAAAACATTTGCTATCTAGAAATCTGCCTGTTAGTCCACCATGGGACTAATGCGCCATTGATGATGATGATATATAATATGCATTGTCTAAACCTTTTTGTCCGTAGAATCAAAACCATGATTTCCTCAGTACAATATATTTAAAGGAATAACTAATTTAATAACTATATTTAAAGGCATAACGTAAAATATTATACAGAAATAATATATTACATATAATTAATAAAATACAATAACATATATTTTTCTTAAGCATATTATTTAACAATAAAATCTATTACCAAGTACAAGATGATACAAATTTTATTATTAAAAGATTTACAATGCATTTATTGATTTATCTTATATGGAACTAAACTGTAACTTAATAATTTACTGTTGGTTAGCGTATAATCCCAAATACAATCAAACGATAATGATTTTTTTTTTCATTTAGACTCCAAGACCTTCTAAAACAAGTTCTTGGACCCCTCTTTAAACACTTTTTTCAGCTAGAATCATACTAAAACATAATTTAATTTGAAAATTTGATTTTTTTTATTTAAAGTTCATCATATAAATAAAGTATGCATTTTAAACATTTTATAACTCGGTTCAATATAGATCAAAATAACAAGTTTGGCAACAAAATGCAAATGCAAAACTCTATTTTAATATGCAATGAGACTAATTTTATCCGAAACATTTAAGCAGTGTATCTGTAGTATTTAAAGAACAGATTTAAACCACTCTGCATTCTTAGAAATCATTGCACAATTCCTTCCGTTATATCTTGCAACATTTCAATTTCACTTCTCTCTGTGTCGATCGCCAGGTGAGCCAACATTAGCATTCAGCAGGTGCCCAAACTTTCCAACTTTGCTAATGACGATCATTAGCTCGTGCTCTAATTATCCAGATCATATTCTCACAGCATTCTCCATTCTTCTGCAATTACCTATTCAGTCTTTCTGGAAACAACTAATTACTTTTCAAGGTTGTTTTATTCAGCGATCATTATTTGCTATTGGGGTTGCACCATTTTTTTTAAGTGAACTTGGTTCCCAATTGTTTTATAGTTCTCAAGAAAGATAAGAGAGGTAGCGTGGGTGTTAATGGGCAATATGGAACGTTTTAGTTTTCCTAATGAGGTCTTTAGAATGTTTTATCGACGTTTGTATCATTTTGTAGACAAGTTACGTTGAGTAAGTGATAATACAGATCCCAAATAAGATATTTGTAAGCCTATTTTGATAAAGTTTTAGTCTTAATATCTTTTAAAATAAGATTTCAATTAAATAAATAATTTTAATTGACATTTTTAGAATTTTGGATAAAATTACTATTGGTTTAATTAGGCTATAATCTTAGTGTTCCCAATATTTTGCAAAGGAAACAATGGTTACTCTACAGGAATGCCACGAAATATGATAAATTTTCTAATTTTATTTCTATTGTCAATTTAACGTAATAGGTTAAGACATCTTCTTGATAAGCTGAATTAAATAGTTACATATTTTTTTCTGGTTTAATTACGTGCTTTAGGTCCTGATGGCCGAGTGGTTAGCGCTCGGTACCACAAATTTCAGGTTCAAGTCCCGGCGGTGCCATGGATATTTGTAGTGGTTCGAAATCCACTTTAATCAGTAGGTCTCGGTCTAATGGGATCGTAGAGTACTGTGGGGTAGTGTTACTCGTGTATGTAGCATATCTTCAAGCTACAAGGGCCCCCTGGATAGTGCTAAATGAGTAACAGCGGTCTGGCGTAAAGATTAACTGTCTCAATATTGCCAGCTACATTACAACAAATATATACTTTACTTATTTTATTTAATCCTGTAATTTAAAAAAAACTTCCAATTTCTTAAAATATATTGAAGTTGTTTAACAAAAAAAAAATTATGTTATTTCATAGTTTTAAATGATTATTTTTGGATAAAATAGTTTTTAATCTTAGTGGTTCCCAATATTTTTGCCAAGTGAGTCATGGTTTGTTTTACAAGACTGCTATGAAATATTACAAATTTTACCAATTTAATTCATTACCAATTCGGTATAATAGAACGTGTTAAAAATAAAATAGATAAATTGAAAACAACTACCTTGTTTGTGATTGTAATACGTGCTTTTATATATTTTACATAACCTTGTAATTAAAAAATCTTATTTGCAATGCCCCAAATTATTATTTGTTATAGGGTTTCTTTGGAAAAACAAAGATAGCAAAAGCTCTGAAAGATTTGGGAATTTCTGTTCAATTTATTATAAAAAATGGCTAAAAAGAACCTGTGTTTTATTCACTTTTTAGCAGAATTTTTGCAATAAAAACCAGTGTTAAGTTTGTTCATGAATTAGTTAAATTAACTTTATTGAATCTTTTTTAAAAATAAATTTTATAAAATAGTGATTATAGTAATTCTAAAAACAACTTTTCAAAGTGAATAACTATAATATTACTGTTATTTTTTAAAGAAAAAAAATTGAAAAATACAAAAATTTAATTTCTATTTAAATAATTATATTGTGATGGTAAGTGTGAAATGTGTAGTTAATAACATTGCCAAATTTAACAGCTGATATTTTGACATCGGCTTAATATTTTTTACCATTTTACCACTCTGTTTTTTGTTTTTTTTTTTAAATAACACAACTCGCCTGTTTAAAAAAATCCATTATAAGATCTAAAAAATATTAAAAACATTTTTTTAAAAGTTAACTTTATTGAAAGTGGAATTGATCCGAAATTCGCACTATTATAGTATGAGCTCTTACATAGAACTATGGCATTGCAGATTATGCAGATCATTAATAGTGTATTTGTCTCTAATGTTACTATGCAGCAGACAGTACCAAATTGGTTTGCCAAATTTCGTGCCGGTTACTGGAATCTCAAAAATGAGCCAACCGGTCACCCAGAATCAAAAGTCAATTATGACGAACTAAAGGTCACCGTCGAGTCTGACCCATCTCAGAATTATAATTGAAATTTGATGTTAGCAAACAAACAAATTAACTCATTTAGCACAAATGAGTAAAATGAACAAGTCGGATAAGTGGGTTCCACATGAACTCAGTGAAAAACAGAAACAAAAGCGTTTGAAGCTTTGCTTGATGTTGCTTTCTCATCACAAATGTGATCCATTTTTGAATCGAATCATCAGTGATCAGAAATAAATTCAATATGACAATCGCAAACGTTGAGCTCAGTGGTTAGACAAGGATGAATCACCAAAACACACTTGAAAGAGTAATATTCATCAAAAGAAGATGATGGTGAGTGTTTGGTGGTCTAGCGCAGGGGTGATTCTTTATGATTCCATGAAACCTGGCTCATCGATCACAGCAGAAATTGACTGCAATCAACTAGACGAATTAAAACAAAAACTTAAGAAAGAAACAGCGTAGATTTGTTAATAGATCCATTCCTATCTTATTGGCAAAACTACAGAAAACTGGAGTTGATCCTCCGTACTCACCAGACCTAGCCCCACTGACTGTCACTATCGCAATTTGGACAAATTTTAATATGAAAACAATTTAATTCCGACAATGTTGTAAAATTGGCTTTCCATAAATTCATTGACTGTCGTCCGTCAGGATTTTATATCACTGCCTGAACAATCTGACTCTTAATTGGTAAAAGTGTATAGACAATATGGGTACATACTTTGATGAATAAAATAATTCCTTGTATTTGAAAGTTATTTTCCGACTTTGCCTTTTTTTCCTACCAAATTTCGTTCTTGAAGAAAAGATAATTTCAAATAAAATATATTGTAAATCATTTGTTATTTAACAAAATGTAATAAAAAAGGTTCCTTATGGTTAAATTTTCTTTTTCAGATTTGGATGCTTTCTCATTAAGACGCCCGTTTTTTATGATGAAAAAATAATAATAGTTTTAAAAAAAAAATTTAAATAGCATGCACTGTCAAGAAAAATAAACTAATATTGCT